>VZRI01004792.1:119754-140994 GCA_013397515.1 Upupa epops
GGATGGGGCCTTGAGCACCTTGGTCTATTGGGAACGAGGTGATCTTGAAGGTCCCTTCCAACCTGAACCATTCTAGGAATCTATTCATCTCACTTCTATATTCAAGACCCATAAGAAGCAGGGCCCCTTTTTAAACCTTAGCCCTACAAACATAAACGAGTCCCCATATTAAAACCCTATAGGTTTAAAATAATGATTTTAATTTTTCCTTGTACCCTTTCTGCCTTCAGATTGCTGGTGGGACCTTTCTGGTGGCAGAAAACCACCAAAATATGGTTTAGGATGGGATCAGCTAAACAGGGGTGGATCTGGCTGCGTTCTTAGGATGTGTAGGAAACACTTTTGTTTCCCAATGTACTTTATTTAGAACACAGAGTGGAAGTTTAGTCTTTCATAGAGTTGGTAGCCACCTAAAGAACTTCTGCACCAGGTGCTCTAGGCTGGGACTTTCTCATTTTCCTGGTTATAGCTGCTGCAGCTCAGATGAACTGTTGGTTATTTCTTGTGCGCAGTCAGTCATCGTGACCCCATTCCTTCCTCCCGCCCCACATCCAGATTTATTTTAACATGTAGCTAAAAATCTTCACAGGAACACTTGGATCACAGTCCCATCCTGGGAGGGTGAAAGAATAGAGCTGTTTAGCCTGAGGAAAGGGAGGCTGAAGGAAGACCTTATCACCCTCTATAACTATCTGAAAGTAGAGAGGTGGAGAGGTGGGTGCTGGTCTCTTCTCAGGTCATTAGTGATAGAACAAGAGGGACCAGCCTCAAGCTGCACCAGGAGAGCTTTAGGCTGGACATTGGAACAGGCTACCCAGGGAGGAGGTTGAGTCACCATCCCTGGAGGTGTTTAAATATCATTTAGATGTGGTGCTTAGAGGTCTGGTTTGGTGGTGACCTTGGTAGAGTAGGGTTGATTGTTGGGCTTTTCCAACCAGAATGATTCTGTGATAGGAAATGTGTCTCCTGTGTTTGCTGGCACCGATCAGCCCTGATGCCAATGGGTACAAGAGACTCTCCAGGTCTGTTGGCCAACTGGGATGCATTGCCTGGTGGGGGAAGATACTTCCTTTTCCCTACAGAGCCCTGATTAACCGCCCTGCTGTGTCATCAGTCCACAAACCCAGCCTTTGCTGTGCCAGGCAGATGCAGTGCCTGCTCTGAGAGTCTGCCTGCCCTTCCCCTCTTTGCCCACAAGAGCCTCTGGAACAAAAGAGGAGGATTTATTATGTAAAATCTGCTGCGGAACAGGTGAAGTGATTCATGCCCCTGGCAGGAGAGCAGTGGAACTTGGATCCAGTCGCTGTTTTCACTAGACTGATTAAACTTGGATCTTAAACCTCTAAACGCAGAGTCAGCAGAAATGATCAGAGTCCAGCACTTTCCGAGCAATTCCAGAGCCACGTTAGGCAACAGATTCCAGTTTTATGTCGATATCATCCATCTCCAGTGGCAGAGGTAACAAGAAAATCGCATTTGTATTGCAATATCATTTGTCCGCTTCGGAATCGCTGTAACGAGGAAGTCTGACTTGGGAAAACAAAAGAAAAGCAACTTAAAATCCCGAATCCTTCTGGATTTAACCCCCTTTTTCCCTCTTTTGAACATGGAATATTTGTGGAGCGGTGCAGCTGCTGCTGCAGCCACCCATACAATTCTCTAGCGCTCAGAGGAAGGCCAAACTAAAGGCCCGTATTTGTGGGTTGTGAAGTGTCACTTCACTGACAGGCACTGGCGGCTCAATAGCTCCCGTTTATTTTCCAGGGAAAAACGAGGAGATGGAGACAATTCTTGAATGTCTCCTATTGCTTTGCCCCCTGTTGTTCTTGCTGAATGGGGAGGATGCTTTCATTTGGGGATATTTGAAGGGGAAAATAGTCCAGAATTTTTTTGGCACCGTTTTGCCTCTTCTTCTCCTTTTTCCCCTTTTTTGCTACTGAAAGCAGAGAGAGTTCAGCAAAGGGCACTGAGGGGAAAGTAGGAGGAGAGAGAAGAAGACAACCTGAAATGCAGTTTGTTTTGGATTAAAGGATAAAACAGAAGATGGTGTCGTGCAGGTGAACATTTTCGCTGAAGGAGCATTGCAGAATCTTCAAGAGGATGAAGAGAAGGGATGGAACCCTGAGCCCATCGTGTTTGCTGTGCCTGCTTTCATCAGAGTGTGGTTTTGAGGACCTCCCTGTAACTCAGCAGCCAAAACCAGGAGCAATACCAGTGTATTTTGAGAGAACAGGCTGATCAGTGAAGGAGCTGAAGGCAGAGCTGTGGGCAGTTGGAGAACTAGGGCTTTCCCACCAGCACGATTAACTGAGAGAAACCATGAAGATAAGAGAGAGAACAGGACTTAAATTAGGTATTTGTGTGGTTTCACTGGAGTGAAAGGGAAGAAGGGGGAAAAAAAGCATAAATTATGTCTTAATCCCCCCCCAAGTTCTTTGAAAATACTAACTAACCAGATAAGAGAGGAAGTGCTGTCTTATTTCAGTCCTTCTTTCAAAGGAGCAATACAACACCCTGTGACTCAACTGACTGATGGGGCTTTTTAAGATTAAAAATAGCTTAGGAGAAGAGCCATTGAAATGGATTAAGAACTGGCTTGTGGAGATGAAACCCAGGGTGTCGCTGAACGAGGACATTGAGAGTGAGGAGGGGAAACAAGTGGGGTCAGTGCAATGGATGCATCATGGATGTGAATGACCTTGGTGAAGGTGGCATTTCAAAATAGGTTTGCCCAGTGCTAGGCTGGGGTGTAGCAGCCAGAGCCAACCAAGCAGACAGACAATTCAAGAGAGTTCCAGTTAATTATAAAGATGAACAAGCTATGTGTGTTGTTCAGCATATGGCACTATGGTTTGGAATTAAGATGAAAACTTGATTTAAAGAGTAAGGTGGTGTCAACTCAAGAGGAAACTTTGCCGGCTGGGTTGCCCTGATCTACAAAGCACTGATTCCCTTTAGTATCTCCTCATAGTCAATAGATCCTTATTCCTCATCTTCTGACAGAGTACTGACCTCACTGCTGGAGATGTTGCCTTGGCCTGAGTTGTCTCTGTTGTGCTGGGCAGGGACACGAAGGTGTGAGTACATTAAACCATGGTCTGAGTGCAGGGCTGTCAGAAGATGACAACCTGATGTGACAGCCTGTTCTGACACCGCTTCATCCTCGGAGCCCCAGAGATGTTTCTGAGCAAAAGCTGAACTTTTTTGGTGATTCCAACACCATTTGGAAAACTGAAGCAAAGGGGGCGGCGAGATGTTCGGATTCCTTTTTAAGGTTTGAGTATATCCCTTCGAATATTTGGCAGCTAGAAAGTGTTCGGTGGCTTAAGGGTGTGATGATGCTCTTTAAAGGGAAACGCTGTACGATCATAAAGATGGACTTCATCCAACAGATCATTCCTGCTAACGTCTGTGACATGAGGACAAAGTTTGCCTGCCTTTTCAAAGTCACTAGACTTCTCAGGGCAGCCAGGAAAAGGGGCCAAGCATTTCTTAAGTTGTGATCTCTCTTGATGTTTTCAGAGCTGTCCTCTAAAACCAGACCTAGATCCTAATACTCTGTGAAGCTCAGGCTCAGGACTGAGTCTAAACTCTGTGACTTGCTCACTTCTTACATCTGATCATGGAGCAGATGGGAGACACAGGCCATCGTGGTATTTCAGTGTTCTGCTACTAACACCCCTGGAACTGGAGACAGACAGGGAAAGGATGCAGTGTAAAAATGAACTCAGCATTTTCTTCAGACCTTACATTTGTTTTAGCTGCGGTGCATTTTGTCCAAACCCATTTGTCTGTCTCTAATGCAGTGTAAACAGCATCAAGCAGTTGCTTTGTGAAATATGGGGCGGTTGCAGAGGAGCATGTAGAGACTGGCTTCCAAAATCAATACCGTAAAGGCCTGATACTGCATACCCAGGTTCATTTCTGTTTTGACACATCCCCAAAGTAAGATATAGAGCCCATTATTTCACATGCTTTTTAAATTTAAACACAGCAATTCATGTATTGATGAAAGTGTGCAAGTCATAATCTTTATGAATGGGTTTTGGAACCCATTTATCAGCAGGCTCTGGTTTTCTAGTTGCTCGCTTGTTTTTGGAAAGAGTCTGTAGATTGTCAGAGTTTTAGACCAACTGGCCTGTTGAACGCAGCGTTGCTGATGCTAATGGATCCTACCAGCCCTGAGCAGCCTCCCCCCGTACTCCTACTCATGATCCAGGATTCCATTTCAGTATCAGTCCCTCCCCAGTGAAGTTGCAGGATGCCAAGGGCTGATATCCCCACTTGCCCTCTCTTCACCCCTCCCATCCCCACCGAGGTGCCCGAAGCCCAAGGCAAAATAAAAAGACGATTTACATTTGTGAAGTTTCAAAGGTCTGAGCTCCAAGTGTGGCTAAGTTTGCAAATCTAATTTAAGCTGTTTATCAGCTGTTTCTTTACTTTAACTTTCCTAACAGTTCTCACAGACATGAGAGAGAGAAAATAGATACTATATCTCAGCCTGCTCTGCAGAACGCTGCGTTATCTAAATCTGGTCGTCAGAACGGTTTCAAAGTATTTACACCTCAACTTCTGGGTTTTCCGAAAGACATGAAGCCCTGCTTCAAAGCAGAGAGGTTTTTGACGCTTTTTAACTTCAATCCGGTAAATCAGAATTGCCTCTTAGTGCCATGAAAGCCCTGTGTAAGGTTGGAGAAGGAGGCTGTTGACAGCAAAGATGAAATGGATAAAGAAAAGCACCCTCCTAAATTTCTGTGTTTGGCATCTCTCTTGTTTTCTGCTTAACCCAGGGGATGTCTGCTGGATGGATGGTAAGCAATTAGGAGCTAAACTAAGTTTTCACCTCTGCTACTCGCTCAGCAAAACAAAATCCTGAAGGCTTGTAGTGTGAGTCTAGTCCTAATGAGTCCTAATGTGTCCTGACGCTCCTCTGGCTCAGCTGTCCTCTGCTTCCTGCAGACAGTGAGGACTGAACGAATGCAAAAAGGCAAACTATTGTTCCACTTGGGTCTGTGATGTATGGGGGAGGCTTGATCTGGCCAACTTGAGCCAGCATATGTTGTTGCGTTCCTTGCTGCAGAGCGTTGCTATCGCTATGGGAGGTCTTTGGGGCTGGGGACCAATGGTGAAGCTCCTGCTGTCTCAGCGAGGAGAAGCAATGTCAGAGCGCTGGCAGTCAGCAGCGCTTCGGGGAGCTGGGAAGGAAAGAGAGGACCAAGATTTGCACGTCTTTTCCCAGATGTGTCTGTGTATAGATTCTTTAACGTTCTAAGCAAGGTGAACTGTTCCTTAGGAAGGGTTTAGAAATGCTTACAGTAGGCTTAGCTAAACCTAGGACAGTGCTCAGCAGACATGGCTGCACTCTATAGAATGGTTCAGGTGGAAAGGGACCTGCAAAGCTCATCTAGTCCAGTGACATCTCCAACCAGAGCAGGTTGCTCAGAGCTCCAAGAGCCAACCAGATCTGGCATGCTTCCAGGGATGGATCTTCTCCCACCTCTCTGGGCAACCTGGGTCAGGCTCTGACCACCCTCAGCATCAACAATTTCTTCCTTCTTTCCAGTCTGAATGTCCGTCTCTCAGTTTAAATCCATCACCCTTTGTCCTGGTGCAACAGGCCCCATCTGTCACTAACTGTGAGAAGGAAGCTGATTTCTGTGTGATGCTGGGCTGAGCTCTACCTGAGGGACACTCACCAAGAGTTTGCCTTGGGCTCCCAAAGTAAACCCTGTAACTTCATCCCGTCATCATTTCATCTCTCTCCCCACCACTACATGTTCTGTTAAGAAATTAATTAAATGATAGCTATGAAGCCTTTTCAATCTTTTCGGGTGAATCTCTGTACAGAAAATTCCTCCCTGCCCTCACCTCACACACCCAGACAGACTTATTTATATAGTAGGAAGCTTCCTTCATCTCAGGTTCTATGTGTCTTAGTTAATATCTGGAACAACGAAGGCAGCTGCAGCACTTAGTCTCATGGATCTGTTTGTCTTCACTGTGCTGTGATTTGTGCAATCACACCAGAAGGAGCAAGGGTGGTGACTCCACTTGGACAGCACAGGCTGGACTTCCCGGATGTCTCATTGGGAGCTGATGCCTTCATCGGAGCTTGTGGTGTTTGGATAGAAAAATGAGTTCAATCAGCTCAGCTTTAAATCCTGAAACTGCTATAAATGAACCCTTCTTCTCTTCCTGTAACACTGACAGCACTGGGGCCAAGAAATGGTGTTTGGGACAAGGAGTCAATGGCATCCTGGTTTGTACCAGGAACAGTGTGGCCAGCAGGAGTAGGGATGTTAATTCTCCCCCTGTACTGGGCACTGGGGAGGCTTCTTCTTGAGTCCTGGGGGCAGTTCTGGGCCCCTCACTACAAGAAAAAGATTGAGAGTCTGGAGGGGGTCCAGAACAGCAACGAGGCTGGGGAAAGGACTGTGGAGAAAGTCATGAGGAGAGGCTGAGGGAGCTGGGGTTGTTTAGCCTGGAGAAGAGGAGACTCAAGAGGGACCTTCTGACTCTCTACAACTACCTGAAGGGAAATTGTAGTCAGCTGGGGGTCAGGCTCTTCTCCCAGGCAACTAGCGCCAGGATGAGAAGGCAGAGCCTGAAGCTGCCAGGGGTGGGTTAGGTTGGGTGTTAGAAAGCCCTTCCTCATGGAAAGGGTGATCAGACACTGGACTGGACTGCCCAGGGAGGTGGTGGAGTCCCCATGCCTGGAGGTGTTGAAGACAAGACTTTCTGTGTCCCTTAGTGCCCTGGTCTGGCTGATGTGGTGATGTTCGATCATGCACTGGGCTGGATGATCTCAGAGGTCTTTTCCAGCCTCAATCAATCTGTGATTCTGTAATTCCATGGTTCTGTGAGCCTTTTTCCAAACTCAATTTATATTGTTGGGTTGTGTTTGGGTTCTTTTTTTGGTGATTATTAAACACAGCGACTGTTCTGATCAGGACCAACACGCATTCCTTCCCAGCTTTCCCATGTTATAAGTAGGTTTCTCCCAACACGTTGGCATCTCTGTTGATATTTATAAATATGTGCATGCTTTGCCTGCCATACAAATTCTTCCAGAAAGTGCCCTCTGCTCAGCTGAAGTGAGCGAGATAACCCAGCAGTCGCAATCACCCTGCCTTTCAAAAGATTAGTTTGCAATTAAAGTTGTGATGTTTTTATAAAGCCGATGCACAGATAGTGACTCGCCAGCATCAATAACAGCTAACACAGAGCCTTGCATTGACAAATGCAGTCCTACTCCTCTGCACTCGCCTGTACACTGTCACTTCATATTTTGACTTCTTTTACTTAAAATATTTGCTTACAAATCTACGCAAGGCGACTTAGGGGCATCCTGGCTGATAGTAGCTGTTCTCTAGGGAGTCTGTTCTCCAGCTCATATCAGGCAGAATAATTACCGAGTTCTTCAGCTGAAGCAAATGGGCTTCGTGTGTTCTTATTGTATATGAAATATTATGCAAATTAACCCGTGACTGTTATTAATCTTTTAAGTGCACTGTTCTCGTCTCGTATTGAACCCAAGGGGAACAAGCAGTGCTCAGTACCCAGCAGCCTGCAATCCTTCCTTATCCCCCCCCCCTCCCCATCACCTTACCTGTGGATGAAGAAATCCCACTGGTATGTGGTTGAGCACAACTGCTGCTCTGGGAGGGGTGGGACATGTGTCCAAAGCAGTGCGTGCTTCCAGCCCTTGGGAAACCATAGAACTGGGGGGCTGGAAGGGAGCTCTAAAGGTCATCCAGTTCAGCCCAGCTACAACAAGCAGGATCATCTCTAACTAGAACAGATTGCCCAGAGCCCCATCCAGCCTGACCTTGATGGAGAAAGGTCGGGATTTTGTTCCCTGTACATCCCTGCAGCCAGATAGGCTGCGAGGAGCTGGAAGAATGAGGCTTTTCTCTGCCACTCCTGCTATTACTTGATCATCCCCAAGCTGCAGATACTCTTCTCTTGTTGTAAGCTCCTGTAAGTTCAATGACATTCCAGTGCTCTGACTTCTACGTGTATTTAAACCCCAATAGGATCTATTTCCTAGAATCATTGAATGGTTTAGATTGGAAGGGGTTTACAGATTCCTTTTAAAGATTTATTTTGATTTCTAGTGTGTTCCCAGCCAAAGAGATGGAGACCAACGATGGGTAATGTTTTCAGCTTCTCCTGTCGAAAGCAATGACAAGGGAGCAGGCGAAAGTTCTATCTTTGCCAAGGCAATCAGGAAAAGGAATAGCCTGGAATGAGGTAAAACCTACTGCTGTGCATCTGTCATGAGGAAAAGACCAGCAGCCCCATTAGTGCTTGCAGTCCTCCTCTCACCATTGTTGAGAACCTGACCTCTCCTTTCCTCCACTGCAAATAAATTCTCCATAACAAAATTAGGTCTGTCCAGCGGGTTATTAGCCAGGAGAATATATAGCTCGGGCTCTGAGCTCATCTGCTAAAATCGCTATGAAAGCCATTCTCTGGTGAAATCACCGGGAATTTTGCTGCAGTTTGCAGAGGAACTCGGGTTTTTTTGCAGTTTCCTACAAGGCTTTGAAGTTGCTTCTCTGCAAGGACCCGTTTACCTTGGATAAATGGAAAATACCTGCCTCAGGTAATTCTATCGCTGCTCTGTCAAATGAGTGTGAGCCATGAGCAGCTGGAAGTAACCCCGATGCTAAAGAGGGTTCAATGCATCCTCTCTGCTGATGAAACTCAGTTTAGACTGAAGCAGATGCTTTAATGCATGGAAAAGCTGAATACTTTGTTCTCATTGGAGAACAAAAGTCTGTGAAATGATGTGGCCTGAAGCTGCTCCAGGGGAGGGTTAGGAAGCACTTGCTCATGGAAAAGGTGATCAGACATTGAAACGGACTGCCCAGGGTGGTGGTGGAGTCCCCATCCCTGAAGGTGTTTAAGAACAGCCTGCCTGTGGCACTCAGTGCCCTGTTCTGGCTGATGTGATGATGTTATTTCATGGGCTGGATGAGCTCACAGGGCTTTTCCAGCCTCAATGATTCTGTGATAAAGAGGCCTCTCATAACATTTATCGCTGATCCTTTGTCACATAGCAGTTCACCAGGTGCCGATGAACCGCTCACAGCAGGTTCATCCCAAAAGTTCTCAACTCATTAATGTGTAATTTCCAGAAAAAGTTAGGAATGCGGATTTTAGGGCTGAAGAGAGAAGTTTATTATCCTTTCCATGAAGTTTCCCTGTGCGAGGAGTTCCCGAGTCGCATACATGATGAATGTAACCCAGTTGTGCCTGTGGATCTGTCACCACTCCTCTCAGATTGCAGCCTCATAAGATCTTAAAATAGCACTGAGAAGACATTAGTACATAGCATATACCTCGATACCATATGCTAGGGATAAAGGAATCTAATTGAGGGTCGTTTTTCCCCCCTTTTGCATGCATTAGAATGTTTCAACTTCAGCTCCTGCACAACATTTTTCTGCTTTCAACAGAAGCTACTAAAATATAATTGACTCCGCTTATGCAAACAAAGATTGCTGCCCAGCTTTTAGCTTGATTAATGCACCGGAGGATAAAAGCTCAGAGTAAGACCTAACATTAATCTTAAGCTAATTTTTTGGGTTTGTTTCTGATTTTCAAAGCTATTTTCATCACAGTATCAACCCTTCTGGAATGAGATTGTCATCTGTAGAAATCAGATCGTCTTCAGCTACTGTCACCAGTAAGGTTTTGTTACAGTAAATCACAGAATCATACAATTATTGTGGCTGGAAAAGCCCTCTGAGCTCATCCAGCCCAGCTCGTGACCTAACCTCATCACATCAGCCAGAACAGAGCACTGAGTGCCACAGCCAGGTTGTCCTTAAACACCTCCGGGAATGGGGACTCCACCACCTCCCTGGGCAGTCCAGTCCAGGCTCTGAGCACCCTTTCCGTAAGGAAGGGCTTCCTAACAGCCAACCTAACCCTCCTCTGGCAGCTTCAGGCCCTGCACTCCCATCCTGTTGGTAGTTGCCTGGGAGAAGAGCCTGACCCCCACCTGACTACAACCTTCCTTCAGGGAGTTGGAGAGAAGGAGAAGGTCCTCCCTGAGTCTTCTCTTCTCCAGGCTAAACACCCCTGGCTCCCTCAGCCTCTTCTCATCAGACTTTCCTCTCAGTACCTTCCCCAGCCTCATTCCTCCAGACCCACTCCAGCCCCTCAATCTGTATCCTGAAGTGAGTGGCCCAGAACTGCTGCCAGTACTCAAGAGGAGGCTCCCCAATGCCCAATTGATGTGGAGAATGACATCCCTAATCTTGCTGGCATCAGGATCCAGCTGATAGGTAGCTGATGCTCTCTCAGCAAGCTCTGAGCACCTAGTTGGTCCCTTTCCATGTGCACTAATACTTTATAAATCCTAAACGCTGGTGCAAAATTAACTCTCCTGTGTTGCATCTTGTGTCCTTGTGTGAGGAGCGTTGAAGCCATGAGCCAGCAGCACACAGTTTCCACCTGACAGCATCAGGATGTGATTTTTGTCCACTTGGCAATGTTTGCTCATTCATCCAGGCAGAAAACAACCGCCTTCGATGTGAGTTACGTGTCAAATCACTCCTTGACAGCACAACGCGAATAGCAGATTATGCTGTTCAGTTAATCCAGAGCAGGAACAAATCTGTCGCCGAGGGTTTCCTCTCTCCTTTTCTCACTGGTAGCTGTTATTTGAGGAACTGATCAAATATGAGCAGGGAAATCACGAGCAGGGACTGTCTGTGCCTCAGTCTCTACATGGCTGGACGTTTAGGCATTAGTGTTGTAAACATGAGTAAAAGAGTGGAGAAAAATGCTGATAGCGCTTGAATCGCATGAAAGATCTCTTTTATCTCCTTGTTTTTGCGTGGGATCCGTATCCGCATCTGTTTTTATGATTTGTGTCCAAACTTCACGCTCACTCACCAAAGATTTTAACGCACCGTTCAGATTTAAACCAAGAAAACTCCTCATAGTTGGAAAAAGTCTGGACTGTGGTGGTTTGGGGCTGCTTCTCAAAACGCTTGCAGTGTTTCTTTTGCTGTCTTGTCTTTCTTTGTGGCCTCTGTGTTTGCTGAGGTGATGCTATCTCAAAGGACACTCTATCTTACAGCACAGTCCTGTTGTACCAGTGCCTTATCTGTGGTGCATGTTAAATAGGAGCCAGTCTCCCGAGCAGAAGCTGCTTTGCATCCTCAGTTTTAAAGGTTTCTCAGATGTAAAGTTATTGATCAAACAGCCTTGGGGGAAGTGTAGTTGTGGCTGAAGCACCATAGCATCTTACAGAGGAAAATTAGTAGTATTAGCATCTCTGGGGATCTCTATCCTTATGTGCAGCAGTTTTGAGCTCCTCCTGCCAACCCATCTGCTCCGAGTGAGCTGGCAAGTGCAGAAGCCCAACATCTGCATGTCACTTGTTTGTGAGCACATCAAAGTACTTCTCTGGTCAGAAGTTCTGTCTCTGGTGTATCCACAGTTACTGTAGTGCTTTTTGCTTCTTGGTGAGTTTTGAGGCTGAGCACCTTGCAGGGGAAAACTGTGTGTAGTTCTGGAGGGTTCCACCTTTGACTCTCAAACCAGCACAGCTCCTCACTACAGGAAAGGGATTGAAGGGCTGGAGTGGTCCAGAGGAGCAGGGAGGCTGGGAAAGGGACTGCAGGGAAAGGCAGTCCCTTTCCCAGCAGGAAAGGAGAGGCTGAGGGAGCTGGATGTGTTTAGCCTGGAGGAGACTGAGGAGGGACTTTCTCCCTCTCTCCAACTCATTGGAGGGAAGTTGTAGTCAGATGAGGGTCAGGCTCTTCTCCCAGGTGACCAGTGCCAGGATGAGAGGTCAGGGCCTGAAGCTGCCAGAGGAGGGTTAGGTTGGATGTTAGGAAGCCCTTGCTCATAGAGTGATCGGAGCCTGGACTGGTCTGCCCAGGGCAGTGGAGGAGTCTCTGTGTTTAAGGACAGACTAGCAGTGGCACTTAGTGCCCTGATCTAGGTGGTTGTGATGAAGTTAGGGCTGTACCTGAACGCCTTAGTTGTCTTTTGCAGCCTCAATAATTCAGTGAAAGAAGTTCAAACTATAGGAACATCTTACAGTATGGGGGGGGGTCATTCCCATTACCTGCTGGAATGTTATGGACAATTTGCTCCAAGTGGAGGGAACTGTCCTTATTCCATTTGCCACTCACTGCCCCCTTCCCTAACACAAAGTTTTGTCCAAACCTGTAAAAGTTTGGCTGAAAGGAGTAGAAGGGTTTGTTGCACCGACCTAGTCACCAGCAGGAAATTTATGGACTTGCCAATTTATGATCAACTAATTGACTTTGAAAGAATCCGAATGGGTTTCTAAATATCTGCCTGAAATCACTGGTGACTCTCTTTATTTTCGGCCTCGGGCAGATTGAAATTGAGACAATAAATGAGAGTGTCTCATTCTAAAAGAATGAGAGTTGGCAGCTTCACACAGTCTTTGCTTTTGGGGGAGGAGGAGGAACAACCAAGGGGCTGACGCTCCGTCTTCAGCGAGGGCTGGTAGGATTAAATAGGAGTCAAATTCAGCCTCTGTTTGCTTTTTGTCAGAAAAACACTGAATTTTCCTCTGCCCAGAGTCCGGAGCCACAGTCTAGAGAATGAAGTATTGTTGAGAGAGCCTTAGGAAAGAGAGGGGAAAAAAAAAACCCACTTCTTAATGTCTCTCCTACTGAAACCCTTAGAGAATTGAGATGTCTGGAAAATGTTTTGAGATTCTCCATTTTCAGGTGTAATTAACTAAAATACCTGGAACTAATGGTGTTGAAAATCTGCATATAAAGCTGTGATGTGTCTAATGCAGTTTAACGTACCTAAACAGAGCGTAGAGTGCTAATAGCCCAGGAAACAATGGGGCGAGGGCGTTTTATTACTCTTATTGAGCCGTCGGATCTGGTAACATCGCTCCGACCCCGCTCTAGCAGCCTTTAATGCATTAATGCCTAACAATATTTAAAGCTGCCAACAGATGCAGAGCCCCCCTACTCTCGGGCACGTTTCCCCATCTACATGATCTCTCCGTCCGCCTTTTGAAGTCCTCTTGGTACTGGAGGTGGAATTTGTTTGGTATGAACTGGAAATCTAAATAGCTCCGCAAACACAATGACAGATGGCAAAATCCCAGTTGGAACGTGTGACCAGCAAACTGGCTGCGATTTGTTTTCACTCCAGGGTAGACAGCAGACATACTGTGTCTGCGCAACAGCTGTGACAAATATTTCATTCGAGAACTTTCGAAGAGCGAGGAGCATTTCCAGGGAGCGGGGTGTAGTGTGTGTGTGTGGGGGGGAGATGCTACCTGTGCGACTTCTCAAATCAAAGACATTTCTCTTTACACTTTACTTCTCCAATCAAAGACATTTCTCTTTTTACATTGGTGGCAATGAATGGGAGTCTCTAATAGTTATTCTCTCAATCCACTGGGGTTGTTACGGGGAATGGAGGACATGAGGGGAGTTTCATCAAGTAAAGATGGTGTCGGCTGTTTTCTGAGTGTTGAACAGTCCAGTTTTTTAAGGGAATGATTTATTTTTTGCTTTGCTTGAAGAATGTTTTCAAGACTGGACTGGGAAGATGATGAGCTGTCATGTAAGTCCGAGCTAGCGATGTTTGCAAACCTTTGAAGTGATTTCTTTATTATTTTTATTATTATTACTTGTTTTTTTTACTCTCGGAATGGAACATAAATACAGAAGAGCACAATGGCTGGAGGATGAAGTTAATGATCCGAGTGCCTTTGCTGTTTAAGTACCAACCTTAATTAAGAACTGAAGTCGTGTATAAGCTTTTGTAAGCAATGCATACTGCATATTGACCTTTTCTTTCTTCCTCTTCTTTTACCCTGGCGTGTTACAGTCAAAATCATTCTCAAATCTTGGGGCCCTTTAAAGCTGAACACAGAATTGTTGAAACTGGAAAAGACCTCTAAGATCATCAAGTCCAGCCTATGATGGCAACTTCTGCTTGAAAACAGGATCACATTTAAACGACAAGAGCCTGAGTCCAGCATTATCCCACATCCCCTACATCTGCTGCGTTTTCCCCACATCTTCCTGAACAGCCAAATTCCTCGAGTACGTTATCTTGGCTCTCAGTCCCTCATTTCCCCACCCCAGGCCTTAGAGAACAGCACATTGTGTTTCGGAGCACCATGGCAGAAGTCCCCAATGCACCATCTCCTGTTAAAAAAAGGGCTGCTGATAGTTTTGGTGGAAAGTTAGCTCTTTTTTGATTTGATTTTCAGGGAATTACAAAGTACTTGGATTGAATTGAAAACTGAATTCCTAAGAGAGGACACTGAATGGGAAAGCTATAAAGCTAACTCTTTGCAAGGGAATGTGGCTTGGCTACAAAACTTGTTAGAACTAGCATGCGAGCCGGCTATATCTTGTGTGTGTGTGTGTGCATATGTATGTAGATAGCTTTGATAGATAGATCTCTGTACAGGAACTCATTTAAGACCTGGTTTCTTAGACTTTAATCACTGAGGGCTTGCTCTGCTTCCCCACGCTGATAAAACTAGTTCATCAACTCAAAGGATGTCTATTCAGATTTCGGAACATCGGTAATCACAAAGTGCAATCTAGATCCTCCGATACATCCTAGAAAAAGGTGGGAGTTCTATGGGAATCTTGAGTTTATTGAAGCCAAGGAGTTATATCAATCATATAGCAAAGGTTTGAACATCTCACCGAGGGTGAAATATTACTAGACAGCACAAGGCCTTCTTCATTTTAACCAGATCGTTGACTACAATCACTGCCATTCTTCCAGAGACAGGACAAAGTGTTAGCGTGAGGCTTTCTAATTCCAGATAACTTGTGTCGTGACTTCTTTTCCATGGCTTTTTGTATGCCACTCTTGTTTCATAAGCTCTTTTTTCTATTAGGATTTTGTTTTCTGCAAGCCTGAAGATGGCTTTGAGAAAACACACATACAAGTTGTGCTCCCCACACATTTGTCCTGCTACTTGTTCCTCTGTATAATTTCTCCAGGAGACACAGCCAGGTCAGACCTGATGGTGGGAAAGAGTCCTGCTTTACAAAGGGTACTCTCTTCTTATGCAGTCAAACACAGAGGGATGGTCTTTTCAGAGAGAGCACTGAACTGGGAGCTCCTATTCAGCTCTACGCCCACAGTATCTGGCAGAGAGTTTTCCGAGTCACCGTTTCCTAGGAATCCCCCATCCTATCAGTATGGACTGCGCTCTTTGTTCCTAGAAGTACACCCTAAATTTCATTGTGCTGAAAGGAATGTTATTTGCCGATGCCAAGTAAGTCACTGGAGGCTGTATCAATGACCTACTTGTTCATTTAGCATGGTAAGGACATTAAACTAACTAATTATTAATGAACCCCTTGAAGTCTATGTTCACTGAACTTTTCATTATATCCTTCAGGGAACATGTCCCACAACCCAAGAAATTTGCTGTCCCTCTTGCTGAGAGCCAGCTTGGGGAGGGACTTTCGAGTGACAGAGAAGTTTTATAGTCGCTTAGGGCAGAAACCCACAGAATTAACCTTTATCTCCCACATTCTGCTCCTTGGCTGTGTTCGCAGAGCAACCTGAGCATCAGTGCTCATGGTGCGTTAAATACAGAGGTGAACAGCACATCCAGGATGCAGGATTTTGTAAGCCTTGAGGTCAGAATGTGCTGTTTTGACTCTCTGATCCCGTGAGTTGCCCAGGAACAAGCGACTTGCATTCAAACAAAAAGAGCAGTGAGGTGATAGCTTATAACTGTAAGAGCTCAATAAGACACAAACACAGAGCAGAGCAGGGATGGACAATCTTATCAAGGGGCTAGAGATATGGAACTCTTCTACCCCAACTTCACCTGCAGTGTTCCCTTATTAGAGGAAAATACGGGAGACCAGCAGCCCGTGTGATGCTTCGTGCAAAATCACCATAGGAGAGGGTTGAGGGGTTGGGGGTTGTAGGGCGGATGGTGGGATTTGGTAAAGTTGAAGGTCTTTTCCAACCTTGACAATTCTACGTTGGCAAAGATGGTGGAGGAGACCCCCTGCCTCACGCACTGAATTTTAAGTAGTCTGAGAACATTGTGCCCTTGAGAAGCTGTAAGTTACACCGAGGGAGCTCAAACCCTCAAGCCAAGTTGTTTAGAAGAAGCAAACCAGTCGATTAGTTCAAATTTATTGTGCATTCAGAACTACTTAAAAGAATGAAAGAAAAAAAAGTATAAAATAAACATGTGCCTAGAGGAATAAAATAGATCTGCGCCTCGTTGTTGTGTGGTTTTACACAGATGCAGAGACAAAGCCACGAAGCCGTGTTAGGAACAGATGTACCGTGTGTTTTATAAGCCTTGAAGGACTTTTTCAGTTGTGCTTGATGGACTTGCATCTGCACCTGCATCTGTACCCAGTGATTTCTGGAGAGCAGTGCCACAGATTTCAAACGGCTGCTCTGAGGTCCCATCTAGTTGACTAATATCCTGGTGAAGGCACCTGCACAGCGTGCAGAGGAATAATAGTGATGGGTGAACGTGGATGGGGGAATGGCCTATATTTAGCTTTTCAAAGTGCTGTGTGAAGCCGGGGAAGGGGAGGAATGTAATACTGGAGAAAAGCATCAGAACAAACTCCAGGCAGCTGCCTCGCTGGAAACAGTAAAAGCTAAATCCACAAAACTTCAGTGTGGGATGGGAAGACTGGCAGCATCTGGTCCTCACTCTAAGAGCTGGGGAACAAGAACAGGCAAATAGGTCCTGTCTTGCCCTACATCCCTGGATATCTCTGTCCTTACACAGAAAGCTAGGAGTTGGAAAGGGACCTCAAATGATCATCCAGTCCAACCCCCTGCCAGTGCAGGATCACCTGGATCAGGTCACACAGGAACAGCCAGGTGGGTTTTGAATGTCTCCAGAGAAAGAGACTCCACACCCTCTCCAGGCAGTCTGTTCCAGGGCTCTATCACCTTCACAGTAAAATAGGTTTTTCTTATGTTGATGTTTTTTCTCTGTGTTTATGTTTACAGCGCCTTACAAAGGAGCAACCCACTAGTTCACTGGTTCAGTGATTGTCTTTGAACAGGCTCCCGTGGATAGGAAATTATCTGGGGAAGACAGGGAGCGCCTGAATGCTCTCCCTTCCATTGCAGAGCCTGGTCTGTGTGTGTGTGTGTGTGTGTGTGTCTGGAGAGCAGCTTCTAATGAGCAGCAGTGCTCTCCTCAGCCCATGGCTGCATATCCCACGATACAGAGAAAGGCTGAGAGATGAGCGTGAGAGAATCATTCTCTGATTCTCTAAACAAACTCACCCGTGGTGACATTTCCCTTGCTACTGAGGCATGCAAAGCAATTAATTAGTTCCTTACCTATCGCTGCATTACCGACAGGCTGGAGTACCAATGTCAAAAGCTGAGAGCTTGATGAAACCCTGGCAAGAAAACAGCTTAGGTTATACGATACGGAAATTCATGTATCTACAGAGCTGGGAGTAATGGAAGCAGCAGAGTGTGCTTGCACAACGCACATTTCTTTCTCCTTGGCAGCGTAATTGGTTTGCAGATTTCGGGTGGAAATCAAGTCAGCCCGTAGCTCTGCTGCTAGATGGATATCCTGAGGTTGTCACTCCTGCGGAAGCCGAGCTCTCCCGGTGGGTTGCAAATTGTTCTAGATAAATGCTCGCATTTATTTTCTTCTCATACTGCGTCCAACCACCTGCTTTTCTCTGCTGCTGCAGGAGCTTGTAAAATGCTCCACACTTCGGAGATTGTTTTGAACTGGAGCCCGTCAGCATAGCAGAACAAATTTGGAGCTAATTTTCCAGTGGTGCAGATTGCCAGAAAGGACCATTCATTAAAGAAATCTTAGCTCTGTCATCTCCAGTAACACTGATTAAAGGCTTTTCCTTCTAGATCTCTCAGATACACGCTGGGTGTGAACTTGCATAGAGCTGTGGAAACGACTAAGGGGAAACAAGGAGTCATTCACCTCGGAGTTCAGATTCACGTGCAACCTGGGTGATGTGAATGACTCTGGTGGAGTAGGAGCCACACCAGCGTCCAGACTGGTATTTGAACAGGAGCCAGCAGGGTGTCCAGGTGGCCCAGAAGGCCAATGGCATTCTGGCTTGGATCAGCACTAGTGTGGACAGCAGGACTAGGGACGTCATTCTCCCCCTGCACTGGGCACTGGGGAGGCCTCCTCTGGAGTCCTAGTGGCAGTTCTGGGCCCCTAACTTCTAGAGAGAGATTGAGGTGCTGGAGTGGGAGCGGAGGAGCAATGAGGCTGGGGAAGGGACTAGAGGGAAAGTCTGGTGAGGAGAGGCTGAGGAAGCTAGGGGTGTTCAGCCTGGGCAAGAGACTTAGGGGACCTTCTCCCTCTCTCCAACTCCGTTAAAGGAGGTTGTAGTCAGGTGGGGGTCAGGCTTTTCTCCCAGGCAACTAGTGACAGGATGAGAGGTCGGGGCCTGAAGCTGCCAGGGCAGGGTTAGGTTAGCTGTTAGGAAGCCCTTCCTCATGGAAAGGGTGCTCAGAGCCTGGACTGGACTGCCCAGGGCAGTGGGGGAGTCCCTGTGTCCAGTGATGTTAAAGGACAGCCTGGCTGTGGCCCTTAGTGCCCTGGGCTAGCTGATTGTGGTGAGGTTAGGTCATGGGCTGGGCTTGATGATCTGAGAGATCTTTCCCAGCCTCAATGATTGTGTGATTTATGAACTGAAGTGCTTATTCCATGTTACCTTGCAGCGTTGTTTCCAGGTGAAATGAAATTTGGAGCATTATGAGTACACACATCAAGTGAACTGCTGAGTTATAAATCAGTAGGTTTTAAACTGAGAGTAAGGCTTTTTTTTTAATGATTTATGTACTAGAGAGTTTCTTATCTCAATAAACATGAAAGCTGGGATTGCTTCATGCAAGGATTTGATCCTGCTGCTATAAACCAGTTGTAATTAACAGTTACAGCACAGGATTATGTAAACAGGATTGCAGGAATAAACCCAGGAATAAAACTGGGATGATAGAATCACAGAAGGGTTTGGGTTGGAGGGGACCTTAAAGGTCATCCAGTTCCAACCCCCCTGCCNAACAGCCCCTTCCCAGCTTTCCTGGAGCCCCTTTCAGGTACTGGAAGGAAAAAGACTGAAAAAGAAAGATGTGATGATGTTTCAAACATCAGTTTAATTAATACCTGCTCCATTTTGTTTTAGAGCTTAGAAATGACAATTTCACCACTGTCCTTCCTCCCTTTCCAAATTGATTTCTCCACTGAGTTGTTATCCCAAGAAAGTTTGCTCATCTCACAAGGAAATTTTGCATGTCCTTAAAAGAATTCCCTGGGCTGCTTTTATTCAGTATAAACAGCCACCCTTCAGGAGAATAAGACACCTCAAATATGATCACGAGACACCTTTCTAGAGGTTGCCCTTCAGAACTGGGGCCTGGGCAGGAATTCAGTTCAGTAGTTCATGTTTGACAACCTTATTCATAGTTAACCTCAGAAATACGTTGTTTTGGTTTTAATTCAAGAGCTCCATGCAAGCACAGCCTGCTCGTGCCTATTCATGTTTATTCAGTCTATTAATATCCCTATTAAGAGCCCAATACCATCTAATAATGGAAAGAGAGACTGGAAGTGAGATGAAGTGGGTGGGTGAGTGCCCATGTAGAATTATGGAACTGTTTGAGTTGGAAGGGACCTTGAAGATCACCTCATCCAGTTCCATGGATCCATGGACCTTCTCATCCATCCTCCTGCCGTGGGAGGGGACCAAACTGTCCAGAGCCCCTTCTACCCTGGCCTGATTGAAAATCATAGAATAGGATCATTGAATTGTTTAGGTGGGAAAAGACCTTATTTTGTCGGGTTTTAATAGGAGAGAAGACAGTGCTTGCTGGATTGTGACTCTGTGGTGGTTCCTGGGCCAGCTGGCTTGGGTGAACTGAATTGGTGCAGAACCCCAAAGCTACTTCTCCTCTGTGGAACTCAATAATTAAGTTTAACCTGTGAATTTAGATCAGGGATGAGGGATGAGGGAAATCACTGAATGAGGAGGAACCTTAAAATCTCATCTAATTCCAGCCTCCTGTCATGGGTAAGGACTCCTCACACTAGACCTCACTCAGAGCCCCATTCAGCCTGCCCTTGAAATGCACGTTTGCATTTATAGTTACGTTTAACTCATTGGGGTGAGAATCTCAGCTCATAACTCAAGGTTCACTTTCACAGAACCGGGTCGTTCTGACCTCACTGACATTTTCTTTCACATCTCCATCTCCACAGAGCTGTTTCTCTCCATCGTGACTTTCCTATGCTGTGTAGCACAGGCAAGTATGGGGTTATGATACCTGCACTGGGCTGCTCTCGTAGCCACGTTCGTTCGGAGCACACACAAGTCAATTACTCATGTTATGAAGCAGGACTGACTCTCGTATGCCCTGCTAACACAGACGCAGCTCTGCTAACTGAGCGCATCCAGACTCCCTCGGGAGCATGCACAGTGCTAGATTTTCCTGAGGGAGCATAAACTCGTTGCCCTGCTTTGCAGGATGCTTCTCACTTTCACAAAGTTCAGCCAAACTCCTCCTCATCTTCTGACAGCTCTAGTGGTTCCAAATCAAATCACTTCTTATCTCCTTCCGTTCGTCTAATTCTACTTTTCTCCTTCTCCTGACACGCTCGTTTTGGCAGAGGAGCGCGCTCTGCCAGTTTGCCATCTGCTCCTCTCCTCTTGTACGACATCGCTGAAGAGACTTTCCGCCGCACTTGAGAAACTTGTTTTTATCTTCACCCATCTCTCCCAGTATTTGTCCACTCATCCCATCATCTCCTCTTACCGTGCTCCGAGGGACACGGAACCGCAGCGTTTTAGGGAGGTGCCCAACGTCCCCTCTTGATTTTGTGGTGCCATGCTTTGGTGAAAAACGATTGCAGTTTCTCTAGAGAGAAAAAAAGAAGACATTTGAATGCACTAAAAATGTTCTGTTCTGCCTGGCCTGCAGAATAACACTCGCAATCGGATGCAGAACACCAGTGCTGCTGTAGGAAATGGGATGGGTTTAGGTATTTATTGATGGGTTGATAGATTTCACATCTATTATACGTATTTATATAATATATACAATTATAATGTGGGTTTAATATTATATACAATATATAAAATAGATTAATTTAAATATAATACAGAAATATGTCTTCCTATTAATTTTATGTACATGTTTATATAAAAATAGACACATTTGGAATGACTTATTTCACTTCAAAATATATATTTAGAG
>VZRI01004792.1:143614-174364 GCA_013397515.1 Upupa epops
GGTGTCAGGCGGATGGAGCCAGGCTCTTCTCAAGGTCTTCTGCTGGTAGGACAAGAGGCAATGGGTGCAAGCTGGAACAGAGGAGGTTCCCTATCAATCTCAGCAGAACCTTCTTCCCAGGGAGGGTCCCAGAGCACTGAACCAGGCTGCCCAGGGGGGTGTGGGGTCTCCTTCTCTGG
This sequence comes from Upupa epops, assembly GCA_013397515.1. NCBI lineage: Eukaryota > Metazoa > Chordata > Aves > Bucerotiformes > Upupidae > Upupa > Upupa epops. The sequence continues at coordinate 143,794 of VZRI01004792.1, forward strand.
AGATGTTCCAGACCTGCCTGGCTGTGTTCCTGTGCCACTGGGTCTGGGGGCTCCTGCTGTGGCAGGGGGGTTGGACTAGATGATCTTTTGAGGTCCCTTCCAATCCCTAATGATTGTATGATTCTATGAAGATCATCACATCCAACTGATGACCCATCAGTGACATCTCTGATTTTGAAAGAAACTTGCGAATGTTTTTGCATTTAAGAGAAATCCAGGCTATGGAGTTTGGGTTCTTCTGGTTTTCTTTTCACTTTCTTAAACAATCCAGCAGGGATTTTCTTTCTAATGCTCTTTGATTGCTTTCCTATCAAATTTGTGTATCATACAGTGGCAGTAGGAAAAGATATTTCCTGATGGGTGACATTTGTTATCAGAAACTCAGGGTTGGACTTCTTTCTAAAGAAGTAGAAATTGGGAGAGCTGTTGAGTAACTCTCCTCCACATCTGTGTGCTACACTTGTGCTCTTTGAGGAGCAGCTTATGTCTCGCTGACTAGCAGCAATCCTTCGTCTCTGTGGTGTGCCTTACAAGAGAAGACAGAAGTTAGATGTCAGAGGTTGGGACTTACATGTTTATTTGTAGTAGATCCACGTCGTGCCCCACTTGTTATAGAAATGTTTGCTGCTTCTTCTGCATTTGCAAAAGCTGCTGCTGTTTTCATTGCATCTAAGAACCACATAGAAGCATGGAATATTAGGGGTTGGAAGGGACCACCTAGTCCAACTCCCCTGCCAAAGCAGGATCACCTAGTTCAGGCCACACAGGAACATCACCAGATGGGTTTTGAAAGTCTCCAGAGTAGGAGACTTCACAACCTCTCTATGCAGCTGGTTCCAGGGCAACAGTTCTACTGCCTACTTCAGATATTCTATACTCTAGACAAGCATCCTCATCATTTTCCATATCAGTTGTGGGAAGCAACATGCCCGTGAGCCAAGGTGCTGCACACGGGAGCTTCTTGGCACAGAAAGCTTGGATGAAGTTGTACTATCTTGACATAGGTGTCATAAATCAGGCCCAATAAAAGTGTCATTTGTCTCTACATCCCTTTGGGAGAAACATTGGTAAGGAAATTCCACAACAGCTATTAACCTCATCTTAAAAGAAAAAAGTAGTACATTCAGGTGATTTACATATTACTTCTCACAGAATCTTTTCCCCCCTATTTATGAATGGTTTGAGTTTGCTATTTATTGCCTTTTCTAATCGATGGGTTTATATTATGGAAGGAAAACTTTAATAAGCATCAACTAGCTTCAGGTCAGGCTGCACAGAGTCACAGCATCATTCTGGTTGGAAAAGACCCTTTGGATCGTGGAGTCCAACCGTTGACCCTACTCTACAAGGTCACCCCTAAAACTATCCACTAACACCACACCTAGGTGACTCTTGAGCACATCCAGGGATGGTTTGACTCAACCCCCTCCCCAGGCAGCCTGTTCCCGTGCTCGACCGCTCTTTCCACGAAGAGCTTTTTCCTGATGTCTAGAAATGCATCTCTTTGTTTCAGTACTTTGCCCTGTACTGTAGAAGGGTTTTGCTGCGAGGAACTGCCTTGCGTTTTGTCTATCAGATGGACTTTTTTGTGAGCCTGTAACATTTCCATCCACGAGAGAAAGAGTTTTATAAGTGCAAGGCTGGATTCCTTCAAGGCTTTGGGACCTCATCCTGCGGTAAATGAGAGAACATCCATTGACTCTAGCTGGAAGCGGATCAAGCCCTTTAAACATGCTCTGAAATTGCTTTCTAAAGCCTATGAACTTAAGCCTGGTATTTATCAAGTCTGTGTCATATTATATGTTGAAATCAGGCAACAATTGTGTTTTCACATAGCCTTGGCAAGGAACCAGGAGAGACTTGGGGCATTCAACTGACTTTCTCATGGAGTGAAACCGGAGGAAATATTTTTATAGCACCCTGTAGGGCGAAACTTGGTAGTTTGCTCCCCACTGTCTGCCAGCAGCTTTGGAAGGCAGAGGGGTTCTTTGCTGTGGCGTTCGGCTCTACAGAAACTCTTCTCTCGGTGTATTTGCAGTTAGTATTTTAACCGATATTTATGGGAGAAGGAAGACCCTTTGGTTCCTCAACAGCAGGATTAAAATAAATCCATCATGCTGAACTTCTGCTCCTCCATCAGCTTCTGTACTCGGGTGGGATAATATCCCAGGACATACGTTAAGAGCTTTTATTGGTAGTGTTATGTGATAGCTTTATTTGAACTGGTGAAACGAGTTGTTGAGGCTCATTTAACTTCAATACGCATTTTCTGAGGCTGGTCTTGGATAAAGCTAGGCTGGGGCTGCAAAATGCTGGAAAAGAGTGAGAAAGCTGATGTTGGCTGAGGGAGCTGGGTCTCTTTAGTTTGGAGAAGAAGAGGCTGAGAGGGGACCTCATTCATGTCTACAAATATGTGAGGGGTGGGGGTCAGGAGGATGGAGCCAGGCTCTTCTCAAGGTCGTTTGGTGATATGACAAGGGGCACTGAGTGCCAGCTGAAACAGAGGGGGTTCCCTATCAATATCAGCAGGAACTTCTTCCTAGGGAGGGTACCAGAGCACTGGAACAGGCTGCCCAGGGTGGTTGTGGAGTCCCCTTCTCTGGAGAAGTTCCAGAGCCACCTGGATGTGTTCCTGTGTGACTTGATCTGGGTGATGCTGCGGTGGCAGGGGGATCGGACTGGGTGATCTTTTGAGGTCTCTTCCAATCCCTAAGGATTCTATGATTCTATAATATTGTCTTGATCACAGAATGACAGTTACTCAGGCAGAAATCATAGAATCATAGAACAGTTTCAGCTGGAAGCGACATTCAGGATCATCAAGTACAACCTTTTCCCAGCCCTATCATCACCACTAAACCATGTCCTTCAACGCAACAACTGTCCTTCTCTTAAACACCTCCAGGGATGGGGACACAACCCCCTCCCTGGACAGGCTGTTCCAGTGCCTAACAACCCTTTCAGGAAAGAAATTCCTCCTGACATCCAACCTCCCCTGGTGCAGCTTAAGGCCATTTCCCCTTGTCCTATCACTGGCCACTAGGGAGAACAGAGCAACCCCCATCCTTAAAGACCCTTGAGATCATCAAATCCAACCACTGACCCTACTCTGCTTTGACAGGGATGTTAAATGTGCCATTAGAATGGCAAGACTTAGAAGATGAACTTAATCAACTGTAACCTTAAATAATCCATCCCCACAAGAAAACCTCTGCACTTGCACGGTTGTCAAAGCCATCATCTGAGATCTCTCTAATCAAGCTCTCCAAGTATGTCTTTTCATTTCAAAACATCTCAGCTTTGTCTCCCTTTGCTTTGGCCTTACAGTGAGACATTCACCCAACGTTTGGAAGCTGATACCTTCCCACAGCGTTTCCCATTAAAGCCCTTCCTTGTTTGTGCAGATGTTATCTTCTTTGTGATTGATAAAGCATTCAAAACCTATGCAGAATATAGATGGAATGAACAGGCTGCTCTTTGTGTAGGCATTTGCAAGCTTTGAGGTGCCGTCCGCTGCCGAATCCGTGAGAGGCTTGAGCCAACTTCTGGGACAAACGATGGCATTCCTTAAGTTTTCTGAACTGACATTGTTTTGTGTCATTGCCTCCGAGTTTTGCAACAGCAGAGAACCAGCAGAGTGTGGGAACGCGAGCAACAATGGTTTTGCCTGAATTCTTCCAAAATGCCTGGAGGCAAATTCTATTAATTAAAAGACATAGGAAACTCTGTGGGTCCCTACTTCCATGGGAGTTTCACTGTGTGTGGGGCAGACGGTTTAATGCAGCATTCATGGATATCATGATCTTTGCAGGACTGCTCTGAGGTTGGCCAAGGGCCAGGGCTGCTTTGATTTCCCCACTCTAACTGGTAACCAGGCCTGGCTTGTGTCCTGTTGTCCTGCTTGTCCATACGATGTGGAGGGAGTGTGGAGCTGTGTCCCATCTAGGACTGTGTCCCACACGGGTGCTGTGTCCCACACATGGGCTCAGCCCCACCAGGTTTTCTGGAGCCCTCCCAGAGTCACTTGCTCTTTGAGATGGAGATATCCTGGCTGTGATGCCGGTTTGTCAAGGTTCCCCAGGAGCAGGAAATCCTCTGCTGTGTTTCTCTTCCTACTAGCAACAGGCTTATCTCAGGTAGCTTTTAATCTTGAGCTCAAGATGTTTCGCAGACCCGAGTGGCAGCAGCGGTGGGGCGTAGGCACATGTGTGGGCTGCCCTGAGATCAGGGCAGTCCCTGCCGTGACTCTGGGAACCAACAGCTTGTCTTATCTCTCTTGGGAGCTGATCTGAGGCTCACGCTGTAATGAGGACACTGGGGTAGGAGGTATCCTGCCCTCTCCACTCCCCTCCTGTGGCTCCTCCAGGCACCAGAAGCTCCAGGGAAGGTATTTTTGTAGTCTGCATTGTCAACGTGCTCCTAAAATTTGGCTATCCCTCTCCTGCCATATGTCCCTGGCAACTTCCTTCAGCTGAAGCAAGCCCCCCTGACAGCCAGCACAGAAGCTGTCAATCACCTCCACATCCATCCAGTCACTTGACAGGCCCCGGGGACCACCTGCTCATAGGCATGACTTTCCCTCATCCCCCCCGCTCCGTACGGCTGCCTTTTCCACCTCAAAGCTGTCCTTGATCAAACACCTGCTGTTTCCTGGAGCTCTAACTGCTGCTGCATTTCCATACTCATTCCTCCGCCCCCTTCACCTAGAAAGAAATCCCAAACACAGGCTGTCAGTGATGGTGGTGGACAGAAAGGGTTTAAGCAACGCGTATTTCTTATAGCTCTTGGTGGTGCAAGCTGCGTGAGCGTGGAGTTGCAAGCCGTGGCGTTTCTCACGGCTCTTGCTCATTCCGAAGTCACTTGGAGCTCGTGTTTGAAATTAGACTTTAAATTTCATGGCATCCTGTGTGTTGGTGAGCTCTCCTCCTTTGCTCAAGGATCTGGCTGTTCTTCCCACTCTTTTAAGAGTTGCCATAAGGAACTGCAGAAGTCTAGATGTAAGGAGACCATCGAAGTGCTAAATGTTACTGCCATTTGCTGTCCTCACTATTGGTGTCGTAGTTGATACTGAATTGATTGCTTGTGGTTGGCTTGTCTGTGTTTCAGTGACTCAGGTTTAGGTTGGAAAAGCCCTTCAAGCTCATCAAGTCCACCCGTGAATCCAGCTGTCCCAGTCCCACCGCTAAACCCTGAGCTCCAGATCTCCACGAGTATGAAACGCAGCCAGGGATGGCGATACAACCCCCCCTTCTCTGGGCAGCCTCTGCCAAGGCCTGAGCATCCCTTCAATAAAACTGCCCCCAGCTTTGAAGAGAGAAATGAGTTTTTTCAGGGGTTGTTTTGGAGATGAAGTTTGACTTGGGTGGCAAATGCTGGTCCAACCGCTTTAGCTTTGTGTTCTGTTAACAAAGTAATCAGAGGTTTACACAAGTTTTAAAGAGCAGCCCTGGGGTGGCAGAAGCTTCCCTTCTGCTCCCTCCTGTCTGCTTGAGAGACCATCAGAGCCTTGTCCCTACCACATCTTCTTCTCCAGTTGGTGTAAAAACCATCTTATTTTTGATTCTTGATGACATGATTCTACTTGAGGACAGAAACTGATGGGAAAGAGTTCCATTGAGGTTTGCTGTTTGTTTCCTTCCAGTTTACTGACTAACTAGTTCATGGAGGTGATTGTTAAGAACTGCTGGAGGAGAGCAGCTAGAGTAAGAGGAAGGGAGCAGATCTGTTCCTTTGTGGTGAGCTGAGGCACCTAGAAAACCTCTTCTGAAGCAGGAAAATAGCAGCCTTTTGTGTTAGGATCAAAAGATCCCAAATCCAGTTTGGATCCCGTCCACAGAACTTGCTTCCTCTGACCTGAATGAACAGTTGCAGATTCCTGTGCTAAGTACCTACCTGTGATTATCAGAACAGAGTCTGGACTGCGAGGGCTGGGTAGGGAAAGGTGGAATCGGAAAAAATGAGGCAAATCTGTAGCCTCCATTCAAACGTCACCAAGACTTTGTGGAGATGGCTTTCCTTACCAGCAATCTTTATTAAAGCAAGCTGAATCTGCCAGCATTCTTCATCTATCTACAGGTTTCTCCTAGTAAATCTGCCTCTTGAAGTTCTTTATTCTGACTTGGTTCTGTCTAATCATTAATTTTGCCTCTTCCACTCCAATTCAGAGGAGATCTTGTAGGGTTTTTTTTTCAAGCCTTGTAGCCATTGAGTCATAGAATCATAGAATCACCAGGGATCGCAAGGGACCTTGAAAGATCGTCCAGTTCAATCCCCCTGCCACAGCAGGATCACCCAGACCAAGTCACAGAACAGAACATTACGGATTAGAACCAACCTGGGAAGACAATCCAGTCCAATCCCCCTGTCACAGCAGAGTCACCCAGACCAGGTCCAGGTGGGTTTCAAATGTCTCCAGAGAAGGAGACTCCACAACTCCCCTGGGCACCCCCTCCAGAGCCCCATCACCCTCCCTGGGAAGAAGTTATAGAATCAGTCAGTGTTGGAAGGGACCACAGGATCATCCAGTTCCAACCCCCCTGCCATGGGCAGGGACACCCCACCCTAGAGCAGGCTGGCCAGAGCCTCATCCAGCCTGGCCTTAGACACCTCCCTGGGCAACCCATTCCAGGCTCTCCCCACTCTCTTGGTGAAGAGCTTCCTCCTCACATCAAGTCTAAATCTCCCCCTCTCCAGCTTTGCTCCATTCCCTCCTTTCACTCGCTTTCGTAGCTCATTTCGATCTTTCTGGGAAGAAGTGCAAATTAAAGTCCTCACTGAAGTCTGATTGGGAAACCCTGATTTGATTTAGAGTTGCACAAACAAACAGAAAAGCTCTGATGTAATTTCAGAGGTCTTAAATCTTTCGTGTCCAATTGTGATTGCTTTGGGTTTTTTATTGCTAAAATATCTATTCCTTGGTGTTGTGTAGACGTATTTTCCTGGCCAGAAGTCAGATAAAAATGAGGTGTCTCTACCAGAAGCAGCTTTAACTCAGTTTAACTAAGAACAAACGTACACCTTTTTGCGAAGCATTAATTTTGGCAAACAAATTCCAGAGGAAAGTGTTAGCGTGGATTAGATGGCTTTGATGAGGAAATTAATAGACTGGTGAGCCCTCCCCTCAAGTATTCGGGGCAGTTCTGAGCCCCTTGCTTCAAGATTGAGGGGCTGGAGCAGGTCCAGAGAAACAATGAAGCTGGGGAAAAGACTGGAAAAGAAGCTGAGGTTGTTTAGCCTGGAGAAGAGGAGACTCAAGGGGAACCTTCTCCTTCTCTCCAATTCCCTAAAGGGAGGTTGTAGTCAGGTGGGGGTCAGACTCTTCTCTCCCAGGCAACTAGCAACAGGATGAGAGTGCAGGGTCTGAAGCTGCCAGGGGAGGGTTAGGTTGGGTGTTAGAAAGCCCTTCCTCATGAAAGGGTGCTCAGAGCCTGGACTGGACTGCCCAGGACAGTGGGGGACTCTCCATCCCTGGAGGTGTTTAAGCCAAGGAATGGCTGTGGCACTTAGTGCCCTGGTCCAGCTGATTGTGGTGATGTTAGGTCCAGGGCTGGATCACCTTAGAGGTCTTTTCCAGCCTCAATAGTTCCATGATTGTGTGACTGTAAGAAGTATAACTTGAATTTAAGGGTGTCTTTACTGATTATTTAGGAAAAAAGGGATCTCTTCTTCCCAATCATGTTTCTGATTGTTTTATGATAGAACAAGATAAACGTCTCCAGCACATTTTGTTTGAGTTCTTAAAGGTCACCATGTTTACATTGAAGTAAATCAAGAGGCAGAGCGTGACGGGTCCAGCCAAATAGTTTTACTAGTACAGACAAGCATACAAAATCTACTCTTCCCTCTCCTTTTAATAATAAATTTGATTTTAATGTTGCAAGGTAGGTATACCTCATCTATCCTTCAAAGAGCTGTCATTGGATAGGACAAGGGGGTTGGGTTCAGGCTAAAACTGGGGAGATTTAGATGAGATCTGAGGCAGAAATCCCTCCCTGGGAGGGCGCTGAGGCCCTGGAACAGGGTGCCCAGAGAGACTGTGGCTGCTCCATCATCCCTGGCAGTGTCCAAGGCCAGGTTGGATGGGGCTGTGGGCAACCTGGCCTGGTGAGAGGTGTCACTGCCCATGGCAAGGAGTTGGGACTGAGTGAGCTCTGAGGTCCTTTCCAGCCTAAATTAATCCCTGATTCTTCTGCTAAATTGTGCTGAGCGAGGTCTGACTGCAGCTCTCTGTCAGTTGCTGTGGTGTTTCCCCAATGCTGCAGTTTCCCATGTGATGCCCTGCTGTTTTGCTGTCCTCTAGCATGGGCAACCCATGGTCCCATAGTCTGTGCTTTCATGAGGAGATCCTAAAGGATCCTGCCTTATCTCCTTAGCCGGGAGGCACGCAGGCGCCGGGCTCCTTAGGATCTGCCAGAGTCATCCTGGGCTGTGGCATGATTAGACATGGTTTGGTCATGAGATCTTGTTGATGCCACAGATCATCCCTTTGAGAAGTGGGGAAGGGCAGCTCCGCGTGACTTATGAAGCTGAATTGACATTGTTTTTACAGCAAGGACAACATTCTGCTGAAAAGGATAAAAATGCCCTTTTTGTATCTCACTGGAGCCGCTTTTGTGTCACGGAGTCCTTGCCTGTTACCCATAAAGTTAGTGCTTTGCTATTTACTTCATCAGTTTTGCCCTGGTTTTGCTTCGTTTTCACTTCCATGACCTACTTTTCCCTCCCTAGACCCAGTCTGTACGAAGGAAAGAGCAGAGTTAGGACTCAGTTCTGACTCAGGCAGCCAGAAGAAAAAATTAGCTGTAAAATCTGGCCGCCGAATCTTTGTTGTTTAGTACTGCGTGACTTGGAGAGGAGCCAGGACTGGAGTAACTTTGCACAGCTCACATTAAAGCAAAAAAACCAACCAGCCCCCAACATCAACCCTCTTCTTCACTTCTTTACTTCTAGCCTGATTTGATTTCATCTTGAAATTACCAAGATGCCATAAATATGAGAACGTACAGCACAAACCCCCTGTTCAGAGGAGAGCTGCTCTTAAGGGAAACTTGATATTCTAGCAGCAGAAACCGGTTTCCATTTATATTTAGGGTCTTGCATAGTTACTCAGTGATTAGAGTCTCTTCCATTTTCTGGCATGGGTGAAACGGTATGTTAAGACAGGATATAATCCTTTCACACTCCGCAGGCAATGTCACAGTATGATGTTGGCACCGTGTTAGGCTCCCTTAACCCTAGAACGTGTTGCGTATTTGCTCCTGGCAATAGTTTAGAGGCTACAGGCACTAACCCAGAAGTAATCTTGTTACCTATAACCAGCTCTATCTACGTGGAATTAGGGTGCTGAGCAAAACACAGCTACAGTCACTGGAGATTCAATTAAAAGCTGTCGCTTCAGTCATTCTGGCAAGTCTGAAGCAGATTTCTTCAGCCTCCTCTTGGAACTGACAGTTTCATTGAGAATTTTCTGAAATAACAAACATAAGCTGCTGGTGCTCCTCCGGCGCACGAGTCGCATTCACAATGCACTTCGCAACATGTTTTGTAGACAAATGTGAACAATAGTCTCACTTATCTCCAGAGCGTGTGCTGCTGTTTGGAATTCGTATCCCCACCAGCTTGGCCAAAAGGGTTTTTTGATTTTGGAGAAGAATACGCTGCTGACACAAGTGGTTCTGTTCTCAGAGATATTCCTGCAAGTTTATCTCCCTTCCCTCCTGCACAGCACAGCTCATCCAGGACCGCTCCCTGTACGCACACTAATAACTTGGAGATAGAGACTGGAATCAAACCTTGTCGCAGAGAAACAGCCTTCTCTGTTAACAATAAAATTTCATGGAGAACGAGAGCACTTTATCAACAGGAGCGACTGAAGCAAAATGGAATCATCCAGTTCTGTTTGCTTCTCTTTCTTTCTGTACAAAAGCAGAGAAGTTTATTCTCTGGCACTGTTCTATTCAAATATCTTTATTCACAAGACAGAAAAAGAACTGAGAAGCAGGATGTAAATAACGTGGCCAGTGGACCTTGATGCTGTTGGGTAAGGTGGTACCGCTACGGTGCAAGGCCAGCTACAGGGGTCAGACCATGTGTATATACAGGTGTATACACATATATATTCATATATATACAGCCAAATGTATGTAAGGGATGTAAGGGCAGTGGAATCTGCTCTGAGTGCTGGAGACACACTCCTTATCTGTGAAAGGAGTGACACAGACTCCTTTTATCCCCTCATACCCCTTGTTTATTGTAAATCTCTTCTGGATCTAACCCGGTGTCTATCTGGCTGCTACGTGTTCTGCAACAAGCTCAGTGTCAAACCTCTTATCACCAGTTTTTCAGAGTCCTGAGGTGCAGTCATCACTCCTAACCATTCAATCCAAGTCACAGTTAAACTATTTTCACTGGCCCAAACTAATGAGCCCATTCTTTACTGTTACTTTCAATGAATCAGTAAGCAAAGGGAACTGGTCAAACTTTTACAGTCATCATGAGTCAAGAAGAATTTTAGATCCTTGCCAGAGTATTTTGCAAGATTTCTGCTCTTTTAATTAACCACAGAAAACCGAAGTGTAGCTGCTTGGGGACCGTAGGGGAGCATCTCACTGACGTAGCCGCTAAAGAATGACAGGAAGGAAGACAAAAGACATTTCTAGGCTTTTCTGCTGATGTCAATACCGACAGCTACAACTATAAATCACAGCAGAGCTTTCTGTGTGATCCCTACCCACAGCCATGAGGCCGCTGTGTTGTCCACGTCAATAAATAACTAGAGTTTGGATTAATGAAAGTGGATAATTGCACTTAAATCACACGTTCTTTATGAAAACCACGTTCTTGTGTATAGTTGTGAATTATAAAGGGGTGTTTATTCCTCTCACTATACCACGGCTCCTATAGGCTGCTATGGTTTGAATGTTCTGATGGTTCATGGGTGCTAATAGCGTAAGCTTGTCATTTTCTCACTGAGGTGCTGGGAGGGAGATTTTGTTCTTTATATAGAACGCTCTGCCAGTGATAGTAAATGTGAATAGCTGTAAGTGAGATCCATCCTCTTTGAATCGTGTTTTCTGAGCTCAGTTACTGCTCTGAGAGGGGCACTTGAGGTCCAACTGGGGAACCAGGTCCTGGCTCTGCCAAGAGCTCCTTAAAATCAAATAGGAGGCTGGGAAATAACAAGAATTGGTGAATCGTTTGCCTCTGTGTTTTGCATCATTCTTATAAATAACTTCCCCATCCTCCTCTGAATCACAAAAGTCAACAAAACCCCAGAAGCAGAGCACAAAGGTATTGATTATTTCCATGGGCAGATCTTTTTATAGACTGTGTGACTACAGCTCCAGATAAGCCCCTGGTTAAGGTCCATGTCTATTTTTATGGTCACTAATGTGCCAGGTACCCTAAATTATATTGTCTGGGGACTGAATTTGTGGAGCTAGGTGTCCAGAGCATCACAAGGTGATTTAGGAGACCTTTGTCATAGGAATCTGTCCATCCAATTCAATCTTCATCCTTTTGATAAAGAGGTGGCTTAGTGGAGATCTGGAAGTGCTGGGTCAATGGTTGCACTCAGTGATCTTAAAGGTCTTTTCCAACCTAAATGATTCCTTCCCAGTGAGGGTAACCAAACGTTGGCACAGGCTGCCCAGAGGGGTGGTGGAGTTGCCTCTGGAGATGTTCCAGACCCACCTGGATGTGTTCCTGTGCAACCTGGTCTGGGGGATCCTGCTGTGGCAGAAGGACTGGACTGGATGATCTTTCCAGGTCTCTTCCCATCCCTAATGATTCTATGATTCCATGATTCTCTGATTCTATCTCCTCCCAACGTACCTTGACTTTTTCTTTAAGGTCAGAGGAAATGCTCAAAGAGAAAAGCAAGAAACTTTTATGAGATATGAATAAACCTACCAGTGGTCTAATTGGGAGCATAGGAGACAGAATAATCTACATTGTCCAAGAGCAGGGAGCAGTTCCCTCAGGACAACTCATTTCGGTCTCAAACCTTGAACATTTTCCCTTTTCACTTCCAAGTTTGCTTTGGTCAGGCTTCAACAGTTCGGGTGCGCTTGATATTAGGAAGCATGTGTTTCCAGCACTACAGCGGGGCCTCGCTGGACGATTCAGCTTTGATGAGCAAACACCTTTGGGCTTGTTTGGAAAAGCCTCAGCGGTGACCACAGCGACCTCGCTGGGCTTGGCATTTGTCTGCGTGGGCTGAGAGCCAGCCCTAATGTGACCAGGATTTATGCAGCATCTTGGTAGGCAGAGATTCATTTATTTTATCAGCAGCCTGGAGAAGAGTGGGGGTGAGAGCCCAAAACCCCACTGGAAAGCTCAGCCATGCTCCAGAACATATTTCTTCCCCTTGGAGAGTTCAGGTTTGAACAAAGCACTCCCTGGGCTCTCACACTTGTTTGCCAGATGTGGTTTCCCCGTCTTTGGGAGCGCTAATTGTGTCCCAACTGGTGCTTTTTATGGCTTTGCCTGTACCTGTAGCAAAACAATAAAGGATTCAATTGTGCCTCTGGAGAGGGAGAAGGGGCACAGAAGTGGGGAGGAGAACGGTGGCCCCGGGGAAACGGCGGGACACGTCATGCCTTCACGAACCCCCGAGCCTCACGAACATTAATACCTGCAAAACACATGTTGTAAACACCCTTCCCAGACTACCAGCACATGTTCCCCTGCTCAAAAGGCTCCTTTTAATACTGCAGGCATTGCTAATCTAAATCTGTTATGGGGAGAAGGATTATTGCTCTATGTACCAGTGGCGGGGAGGGGGAAATTCCCTACTAACACGCAGAGCTTAGTGTTTACGTTCACCCAGGAAACCAGCTCCATTTTCAGGTAGGGTTTTGCAGCTAGCAGCCCAAAGGAGAAGTTTAGACAGCACAGAGGAAGGGTCCAGCTGCAGTTCTGACCTCTGAATCCTGAGTTGGAGTGGCTCTTTTCTTGCAGAACTTCCACCTTCCAGCATGCCTCCTGTCTTGGAACTCAGCTGATGTAGCAGCTCCAGTTGCTAGAGGTCTGCCCTGTATGTTTTATTGTCACTGATTCTCCCAGTGATGAGTTCATCCCATCAACTGGTTTTGGATTAAGCTGGTGAATACAGATGTGTCACTGCTGTACCTCTGCCCTGGCTGTAGATGGAGACCCAAGCCAGGTACCTGCAAAGCTCCGACCTGCTACGTGCCTAACCAACTGTAATTGACTGTGGAGACAAAAAAACAGAGACAGGGGCTATAATATCTCTTCTCCCATAGGTTCTGGTATCTCTTATCGCAAGTAGTGCCCAAAGAAGCCTGATAATATAACTGTGTGCTACAGAAAAGTCTTCCTTCCCTATCAAGAGAAATATTTTAATGAAAACTCACCGGTAGGGTCTGGGAGAATCTCCAGGGTGCTCAGTCACAGAGAAAACGTGAAACCTCAATTTCCTCTTATTTTTAACACAAAAAATAGAATCACAGACTGGTTTCAGTTGGAAGGGACCTCAGAGATCACCTAGTTCCAACCCCCCGCCACAGGCAGCGACACCTCTCAATAGAGCAGTGAAGCCTGGATCTGCCTTGAGTGGTTATGAATTGTCCCTGTTTGTTTTTAATATCTATGAGAAGAGAAGAGGCTTTCTCAATATCATGAGAGAGGCAGGATTGCGTGGGCTCGGAATGACTCGCTCAGGCTTCGGGTCTGTTGAGCAGTTATAGGCACCAAATCCCAGAGCTCACTGATGTCTAATATGGGAACGCCGCAACAGCCGAGTTAGTAGGGAAGTAACGATAGTGATTGATATGGGAGATGAAAAATTATCCCTCGAATGCCTCAGCAATATTTTCTGGCTCGGAGTAAAAAACAACAACCCAACAATTTCTACTCCCTCATGCTGTCACCTGGCCCCGTGGAGAAAAGTTTTAATACATTTTCAAAAGGCAAAAGCAAAAAGCAAATCCCAACCCAACTGCACGGAGCTCTGTTCTGTGCTGCATTATTGAAGAGGAGATTGTGGGTCGATTACTAAAGCAGCAAAGCACCCAGACCTTTGCACTTTGTTTAAACCTGCCTATCTTGGAGAGGAGATTACGGGTGAATAAGGTACAATAGTTCTCAGGTGTTTAAGTGAGCTCAGGTTGAAAGACTGTATTAAAAAACTAAGAGCGTGGAAGTTCTTACCGCTCTTGCCAAACTGAAGTGTTAGCGCTGGCTTTGTTAACCTCACCTTCATTAAACCAAGGACCTGCTGGCTGCCACTGGAACGGATCCATGGGATAAGGGAGAGGTGCGAGCTCTGAGAGCTTTGCCAGCTCCCTGTTTCTCATTAGAACCCTCAATCAAAACATTCCTGCTTCTTGGAATAAGGGTCAGGAGCTGCTCCAGGGCTGCTCCAGCTGCTGCGAACACAGTTCCAGGCAAAACGCGTGCTGACAGGGACTTATTTGCCACAGCTGCCACTGGACTCAGCAAGAAGAAATGTAAAATATCTGCAAAAACCAGAGGCCAGCCAGCAGAGAACAGGGCAGTCCCAGGCCTCCCGCAGCATAACTAGGGCTCCTCGCTTTTGGGCCTCACACACCTGAAACCTCCCCGGTCTCCCCAGCAAACTGGGACCATTGTGGTGTTTGGAGCTAAAAGCAGTTGTGCTCCCACAGCTGCTGCATCTGCCTGTCAGAGCAGAGCTCGGGGCCTGTAGTTAGCGTGCAAATCCACGTGCTCAAGGGTATTTTCCCAAAATGCTGAGATTTTACCCCATAAACACGCGTGCTGCATGGTGTCAGTGGCGTTACCGGTGTCACTGGTCCCACTGCATCCTACACCTTCAGCGCAACCGCGTCCATGGTCTGGGAGCAGTTCCGTGCCGAGACGTTCCCAGACAAATGGAATTTAAAAAAGGAGATTGTGCTCACCCAAATGGATAAAAACCCCTGCGGTAGTGACAGACAAACAGTGTTCCAGGACAGGAATGTCATGCATCATCAGGTCTTTCAAGCTAGAGCCTTCAGTTTTTTTTATTTTCCCTTCAAGTCTTTTGGGAAGGTGGGTTCAGCAGCTCAAGAAAAGAGATGCCATAGTTTCTGACAAGTTAATTAAGCTTTCACTTCGGAGTATTATATGTATAGTGAAGAAAAGAAACTTAATTGTCTTTGCAGTGCCTGACAGAACCCAAGGAAAAAAAAAATCCTGCATATTTTCTCAGTTTTGTCTCTATTTTTGATACTTATTCAGCGCGAGCATTATACTTTCATGGGTTTAATTAAAAGCCAACTTTTGGAAGCTTCTCAAATGTTAGTTGTGGTACAGAGATAGATGCATCTAAAGAAATATTGATGTGAGATCTACAGCCTGAAAGGAATAAGAGAGGTTTTAAAATGGATCAGCTGCCTCCTTTTAGATCTGCTGTCCCGCTGTGCCCACCAGCTCCTGGTATCTGAAGAGGGGAGAAAGCTCTCGATCCACTTGCAGGGTTCTCATACAAACATGACAAGAAGTTCTTCCAACATTCAGCTTTGGATTTCTCTGTTGTTATTTGTCAATCGTTCCATAGAATCATAGAATGATAGGGGTTGGAAGGGACCTCTGGAGATCATTTAGTCCAACCCTCCCGCTAATGCAGGATCACCCTAGTGAAGATCACACAGTGAAACGTCCAGGCTTGGTTTGAATGTCTCCAGGGAGCGAGTCTATGCAGAACATAAGCGAACTGTAGGTTTCTGAATACTTTCCCAAGTAGTTATAGAGGTTTACTAGGGGTTTGGAGTTTTTTACCTTCAGCCACTTTGTCTCTGCCTGTGGGAGTTGTTAAATACCATTGCTCTAAACCCAGGAGCGGCTCAGGGAACACAGATACAGCATGATTTATTATAGCATGATAACTCAGTAACGCAAGCATGGACATTGTAAGGTAGCTGGTTAAAAAGAAATGAAAGGAGAGCTGATTCTCACAAGGTATCGTTGAACTGTTCATCTTGGTGGTGGTGGAACTTGTCTAAAGGCTTAGGTGGAATTTGAGTGCTGATTTTATTTGAGGCTACTAAGCATTATGATCTGGATATAGTGGCAGTCCTTGTATTGGCTGGTGATAGTAGCTGGAAGGACACATGATGAGAGAGTCACTGTGTGTTCCCTGAGCATCCTTATCCCATACCGTGAGGGGTACAGCACGAGATTGGACCAAACCAGTGATCATTTCTTCACAGTGAGGGTGCTGAGACCCTGGACCAGGTTGCCCAAGGGGGTTGTGGCTGCCTCCTCCTTGGAAGTGTTTAAGGCCAGATTGGCTGGGGCCTTGAGTACCCTGGTGTAGTGGGGGGTGTCCCTGCTCATGGCAGGGGGTTGGAATGAGATGATCTTTAAGGTCCCTTCCAACCTGAACCATTGTAGGAATCTGTGAATCATATCTAGTACAGCTGGTTTGGGTTGCAACCAACCTTTTGAGGATTTGATGCTGAACGTTTTGGCTGAGCATGAGGAGATGGAGGTAAAGTGCATTGAGACATCTACAAGAGAGGGGATGCCACTGACTGAAGGGTTGGGTAAGGGAGGAAGAAAGACTAGCAAAAGGGGCTCCTAGGGGCAGATGGATGGGGTGTGCCCTCCCTTCATTAGAATGCAAAATTATTTAATCAGTGGCCTCTTAAAAGTCTTTAAGACACTTCCAGTTAAAGGGAAACCAATGTATAAATAGATCTAAAAATGATTCGGGACTGCCTGTTGAATAAGAGGAAAGGGTTAAAGAGCTTTTCCAGTGCTTCTTCCCACTTGCTAGTGAGTTCTTCCTTAAGTAAAAAGCGCTCTCGGTGCTCTGTACTTGGACAGCTTTTCCTGGAAACCCTTGTTTAGCTGGTACATTACACAGTCATTTCAATCTCTGACTCAAAACTTACTGGAAATCCAGCTATCAGCCTAGGAGAGGGAGATAGAGATCTAAGGCACTGCGAGCACAAGTTAGGCTGAGCACTGAAATATCAGAGGCTTGTTTAAAGGAGTGTATGTATGTGTGTGTGTGTGTGTGTGTCTCTGTGTGTGTGTGTGTACTAACAGAGATGCTCCAGGCGGGAGGAAGAGCTGACTACTTATTTATTTCATTATTCCACTCTGCCAGAGCCTAGAAATCAGATTCTTAAGCTGAATGCTAGAACAAGTTTTTTCCTTCCCACTACCATCTCTCTCTTTTAAAAAAATAATTCAACATTACAAAATAAAGTATCATTTAAAAAGTTGGAATTAGTATTTATTAAGCAGGATGCCGAGGCAGCTAAGAAAGATCTGACTTACTCCTTTTCACAATCTCCTGTTCCAAGCACCACCTAACGGCATCAGTGTAAAATGCAGAGCAGCTGCCAGTTGTTGAGCTGAGTTGGCATCGCTCGGAGCTGCACAACCTCCTCAATCCCATACCAGCCCCAAAATATCATCGCTGGAGGGAGCTGGGCTGTGTCCTCATAGCATAACCCACCCCAAAAGCCCAGGACGTTTGGATTTGGCTCTGTAAAAGCATTGTACTAGACAGCAACCCTTCATACCAATCAAACAGAGAAGAGTTACGTGTTGAAAACTTCTCCGGAACATTCAGAGGGAAGCACTGCAATTCTTATTTCTCTCTTATTTTTCATACATATTTAGCAAGAGGGGAGCCCAGAGCAGCAGGAGCATCGCTCAGCTTGGCTTCCCTGCCTCTTCAGTGATCTTTTTGCATCATTAAAGCCTATCAGATGTGCTACTCCCATGCTACAGGCAGAGCTGCAGATGATTTGATAAGGCAAACATGCAGAACACAGCCTCGTATCAATAATTAATGACTTTTAATAGTGAGATTCTGGGGAGCCTGGGAATCCGCCTTTCCCAATAGCCCATCTGAGCAGCTGTCTAGGAGCCAAGGTTTCTAGTAAAACAAGTAGGCAAATGACCCGACAGGAACAAGCCCTATCAGATTGATATGTTCCCCGAATCCTTCTGCTTTGGGCACGTCAGCATTTTTTGAACAAAGCACAATTTAATCAGAAACTCCTGGAGCCGCTCGAAGTTTTGACTCCTTGCGGTTCCAAAATGCCAGTTCTTTGCTCTCTTTCTCCATCCTTTCTCCTGCTTCTCTGCTGCTTTCAGGCTATTTTTTTCCTTCTTGCTCCATCTAAGTTTTGGAGCGTGATCTCGCTGCTGCCAGATCCCATCATGTTGTGTGGAGTCTCGTCATACATGGGTTCCTTCCCAAAGCCGCAGCCCCGCGAATGCGTCAGGAGCTCGCAGTCGAGAGGGGACGTTTCCAGCCCTCGCCGGTTTGGAACACAGTCCCAAAATATAAAACATTAGCAGTTGAAAAATGGTGCTTTAAAGCTGTCTCCTAGTTTTAGAGTTAGAGAAAGAGCTGGCTCTGCTTTCTAAATATCTGGGGCTGGCACGGAGACCCGTGTTCTGGTCTTTGGGGGCTTGATAACACCTAAAAAATCCCAACCTTCGAGCGAGGAAGGTGTAGGTGTCCCAAAGCTGTTACATGACACAGAAGGATTAGCCTGGAACATCTCAAGAGAATCATAGGCCGGGGGCTGAAGGCTTTGAAAGGCTCTTTGCTTTCTCTCCGCTTCCTCTTAATGCACCCAATCTCTAAATCTCGACATCAGGAATTAGCGATCAATAGTGCTGCAGGTACCTCTGACAACGCATTTGTGTTTCGTTGGGTGGGGGTTGGGGGGTTGAGAGAAGCATTTTAAGCCTCAAATTAACCTTTGCTCTATACAACCCTGCTGTTGTGCAACCTTTGTCCCTGTGAATCAGAGATGCTGGACTGTGAACTAGAAATTCTCTGTATTCAAGCCAAAAAGAAAGAAGGTAATTCATTCCACATGACAGGGAGCTTCCCCTGAAGACAGGGTGTGAGGGACAGTTTATCCAATCCCCGCTATGTCCTGCAGTTCCCAACATGAAATAGAGACCATCTGAGAAGCAGAAGGCAGTGGGGATTTAAAAGGAAATGGGAATATATCTTCTATTTCCTAATGAAGCGACACACTCGCATGACAGAGCCCTGGAAGGGGCTGCCCAGGGGGGTTGTGGAGTCTCCTTCTTTGGAGTTGTTTCAAACCCACCTGGACTGTTCCTGTGCCACTGGATCTAGGAGTTCCTACTCTGGCAGGAGGATTGGACTGGATGAGCTTTGAGGTCCCTTCCTATCCCTAACACTCTGAATCTGTTATTAAATGCAGACCGAGTGGGAGCAGCACCTGCTTTGGGATCCTCAGGAAGGAATCCTTTCTGCTCAAAGTTTTACAAGTTGTGGCAGGAGTGGCACAAACCCAATGAACTGTCTGATCCACAGCCTGCTCCTCAAGCAGGAGTTTTACCCTGGAATAGGAGGGGATTCACTGACAATTATTTTCTGTAACGCATGCCGCAGCTTGGACTGAACTTTAAAGTGCTCTCAGACGCACTCTGGTAGGTACCTGGAGGATCTGCAGGACTAACAGGATGCTGTTTCCTGATATTTATGTTCTTCCAGCAGAAGTGGCTGTGTTAAGGACCACAGCTGGGATTTAGCCATCGTTGCCATACCAAACTCTCAGCCAGGTACTAAAATCCTTCCGTGGAACGTAGCACATGCAGTAATTAGGAAGAAATGTCTAACTCTAAGGATGCTGAGACAGGTTGTCCAGGGAGGTAGTGGCTGCTCCATTGGTAAAGGAGCTGGAAGGTCAGCCCTACAAGGAGAAGCTGATGGAGCTGGGTCTGTTTAGCCTGAAAAAGAGGAGGCTCAGGGGTGCCCGTATCGCTGTCTATAACTGTCTAAAAGGTGGTTGGAGTCAGGCGGGGGTTGATCATTTCTCCCTGGACACTGGAGGCAGGACAAGGGGTCCCAGTCTTAAGTTCCATCAGGGGAGGTTTAGACTTGACATTAGGAAAAGGGTTTTCACTGAAGGAGTGATCTGGTTTTGGAACAGGCTGCCCACAGAGGTGGTCTGGTCACTGTCCCTGGAGGTTAGGCTGGATGAAGTGCTGAGTGGCATGAGCTAGATGTTAGAAGTTAGGTTTACTTGGTTTAGTTGGATTTAGGTTGGACTGGATGATCTTAAGTTCTTTTCCAGCCTCATCATTACTGTGATACTGTGATCATATCTGGAAGTGTTCAAGGCCGGGCTGGATGGGGCTCTAGGCAATCTGGTCTGGTGAGAGATGTTACTGCCTATGGCGAGGGGATTGGCACTGGGTGAGCTCTAATCTCCCATCCAACCCAAACCTGTCTGTGATTGTATGATTAACCAAAAGCAGAAAGCTGCCAGTGTAGGACAGAGATGGTATCTACATTTATTAAGTAATATTGTCCTCATGAGAAGGGACTAAACAAGTACATAGAGACCAACCCTCAACCTCTCTACACCCTCTACCTCCTCCAGGTCCTTGTAGACAGCAGTAGTGTTACGTTGTAATTAAAAATGGGGTTTTAAATCAATTCAGTTGACTCTCAACTTGACCCTGAAGAAGCTGTGCTCAAGATGGATAGAGCTACCTCAGCAAGGACATCCACTCATGGAGTTTTCTCAGAGACACTAGCACTCTGTATGCAGTCTCTCTGGCAGTAACCTATTTTTAAGAGGTTAAGTACTCATTAAGATAAGATGGAGCAAAAGATTGAACGTGTTGCAAAGGAACATTATCCATAAACTAATTTCAAGCTCAGTCACATGAAGGCCAAGCCCAGCTTTGCTCACACACTGCACGATAACGATGCTGTTCAGCATTGCAGCCGAGAACAAATCTGACAGCTCTGTGCTCCATGCAATCGCATTTAAACATAGAATCATGGAATCCTTAGGGATTGGAAGGCACCTCGAAAGATCATCCAGTCCAATCCCCCTGCCACAGCAGGATCACCCAGACCAAGTTGCACAGGAGGGTCTGAAACGTCTCCAGAGAAGGAGACTCCACAACCCCCACTGGGCAGCCTGGTCCAGTGCTGATGTTTGTTTTGAAACAGTAAAAGAAAATCAATCCCTGCTGAAAGGACTTTCTTGGGAAAAGTGAGAATCTGCCTTTGTATTGCCTGATGGTGGGGATGGGTGTCCATGGAGTAGGATCATGGTGCACTTGGCCTTGCAAGACTGTTGCAGCTGGAGGTCCCCACACAGAGTGCTGCATGCTCAGGCATTATTGCAGGGAATGTGGGCACATGAGCAGTGACTGCTGTGGTCATTCACTGTGCACAGCTACGGCTGCTTGAGCCAACACTGGGTCATCTCTCCTTGATGCTTTCAGTGCAGACAATTGTTTGACCTACATGGTTGGGGAAGGGTCTTGTGAGGAGCAGCTGAGGGAGTTGGGACTGATTAGTCTGGAGAAAAGGTGGCTGAGGGGAGATAGGAGGGTGGAGAGACGTGGGGCTTGGTCTCTTCTCTCAAGGAGCAAGGGACAGGACAAGAGGAAATGATCTCAAGTTGTACTAGGGGATGTTGAGGTTGGCCCTGAGGAGAAACTTCTCCCTGGAAAGAGTCCTCAAGCCTTGGCCCAGGCTGCCCAGGGAGGAGGTTAAATTGCCATCCCTGGCCATGTTTCACAGTCATAGAGATCTGTATCTTAGGCTTAGTAATGGTCTTGGGCCAGCTGGGTTCATGTTTGGACTCAATGACCTTGAAGGGCTTTTCCAACTAGAATGATTCTGTGATTCTATGATTCTATGAAATGGAAGTAGTTATGCAGAACATCCATGATCTCAGCGTGGAGACTAAACAGAAATCATCTTGCGGCGCTTTCTGGTGTCTGTCTTGCCTGGTATTTCATCTCTAGACAGAGGTTTAAGGTGTACGGGACCTGCCTGGCCTTGGACAGCTGCTTTTCCCTGTGCCCACCCCAGATCCTACTCTCTTTCTTATGGATGATAGGGTGTGCCTGGTGAAACAGTCCCTCGAAGGGCTTTTGGATTTTGGAACGTGCTCCTTCCAAGTCTGACTTTGATAATGTCTCGATATGCTGCAAGACATCTGCTTGAGGGGGTTTTTGGAGAGGACTCTGAGACTGCTTCCCATGGCGATGAATGAATAGAAAGAAGCTTTCATAGGTGTTCTGCTGGCTGAGTTCCTGCTGGAACAATTATTTCAGCACTTTGGGGATTTCATTATATTTTGCAATTAGTGAAGGTGTCAGGAAAATTTGTGCCTGGGATAAGCAGCTTCTTATCACTTTAGATCTTAATAAATAAATATTCTGAGGCTGAAGCTTTGCAAGTGGCTTTGGCACGTGGGTCTCAGATGTAGAAGTCACCAGCCCTTAGCTTTGGGGTAACAGCCCCTCTATGCGCTCTTAACTCGGAGGCAAAGGCAAAGTAATTCAAATGAGAGAGCTGAGCTAATCTCTCCGTACTTTATAATCATCACACATTAAGAATTCACACACTGACAGCTAAAACAGCTCAGGCAAATCGGGACAGCTGGGTATGTGTCCAACCCCTGTGAACCTTCCTCCTGTCTCTAGTTCACTTCTTAAAATACAGGTTTACGTAACAGGTCACATTTTTTTTTTGCCAAAGTTCCTAAATCTTTTTAACTTCTTGGAGGGTTTTGTAAACTTTCAGGGTATCTGCAGATAAATTATGCAGATAATATGGTGAAGAGATTCGCCCGAGCTCACACATTTCTGTCCTACTCCCGCAGTCGTACCGGGAGGGGGGGAGCTGACGCACACGAGCAGCCGCAGTGAATCATTGTGGTTGTTATTGCAGAACTGGGCCTTGGAGGTAATCAAGTTTTGAAAACCTAATTTCTTTCCTATTCCAAATGTAGGAAACAAAATTCTCATCTTATTTTTGCCTCCAGGATTTCTGTTTTGTTTTTTATTAGAACGACTTAATTTTTGCCAGCCAAACATAATGTGTCCTCTGGAATGGTGAGCAAAGGCAAACACTGCAGCACGTGTTCCTCTCAAACCCAAAAGCACTGTCTCAAAAACTCTCCTATCAGTTGTGGAGTCTCCTTCTCCAGAGATGTTCCAGACCCACCTGGCTGTGTTCCTGTGCAACTTGGTCTAGGTGACCCTGCTGTTGCAGGGGGATTGGACTGGATGATCTTTCAGGGTCCCTTCTGATCCTTAATGATTCTATGATTCTATCTTCCTTCATTCACTTCTGACTTGATAATCATCTTGCCTTGTGCTTGAGATACCCAGGAACTGCCTCCTCCTATAGCCCTGGAGTTCTGGGGCAATGGTAGAAGGGAGATCTGGAGCCTTTTTGCCAACACCCATACGAGAGACAGGGGCAGCCATCCTTCAACAGGGGTTGGGGGAGAGGTTTTTAACGTCTTTTCATGAGGTTTTCATGTGTTCCAGAACCCTTTTTCTGATCTTTATCCACTTTCAGATGGTCTCTGGTGACCACAGATGTCTGCAACTCCTAGTTGGATGGTCTCTGGTGACCACAGACGTCTGCAATCAGTGGATTGCAGAGGATCAACCACATGTGGTTTTACACTGGGTGCTTTAGCAGAGGGGTTTTTGGATTAGAAAAACCCCAGACACCAGCTCTACTCTCTGTTTGGGTGCAGAGGTGTGGGGAGCTGGGAATTCAAGGACCACGAGATGCTCCGAAGGATGCGATCAAATAATCAAAATGAATTGTTTTGGCTTCAGCCGCACTGAGAGTTCAGAGCTAACTTGGCTTTCTCCAGCATACCTCAGTCATGACAAATGGTGAAAGCAGGTGGAAACAAATCTACCCAGCTGCTGCAGCCGAGGGGGAGTTGGAAGGAGCCTGAATCCAGCAGGTTTCTACATGTTAGGTGAAAAGTGGTTGCTCGTTCCGATGGCGGTGTTGAAAAGCCCCATATTTTCTTAATGCTTTTTTAATGAAAAAAAATCACATCCAGGAGAACTTTCTCATTCCTTCTGTTTCTTTGCTTTTTTACATTGCCTGTCAAACACTTCTGAGTTACCCCAGCTCTCGCTGTAGCGCTGGGAGATTTGGAGATGCAGAGTCCTTCTTGGAAAATCTCTTTGAGGCAGGTAAAGGCTTTTGTTTCATGACCAGCGACTTCTGCAAAGGGAGTTCATTCTTGACATTCTGTTCTTTGTTGTGGCTCTGCCAAGTCAGGAGTAAACAAAGCACTTACTACCATTTCAGGGTACGATTCGATGGCGATGACGCACAAAGTTTTGAAGGGAAAGTTAAAGCTTTTAGGGCGAGTAAAGAACACGGAGCCTTAAAAGTGCTGAATGCTTCTTGCTGAAATCCCGCGGAGCAGCGGGTTGTGCAAGAGTTCTCAAAACAGATAAAGGGGTGTGTGTGTGTGTGTGTGTAAGTAATGCTGCTCTGTGTTTGCTGTCTTAAGAAATAGGTCGGGAACAAACTGTCTGCTGGTTTAGTCCCTGATCTCTTATTCTGCAAGTTTTTATCTTCCATATTTTCAACCTAAGGAAAGTTTTTTAATCCTAGTGTATGGAGAGCATCGAATCCAAAAGAAGAGAGAGAAGGGGGCTGTGACTGTGGTTCTTGTTGGAATAATAAGAAAAACTGTGAATAATTTAGATGCATTCTTAGTGTCTGTAGTTTCTGGCCTGTTTTTCCTTCTGGTGCAGAGAGCAGGGCATAGGGGGAAGCATTTCCTCGTGCAGCTCTCACTGCACACAGGCTCCGTGGAGACAATGCCCTTTTCTCTCTCTTGCAGGAAATCACCCCTAATCATGGCTCCCCATGTGAATCTGGTGATGTGATTTGTGCTAATGTAGTGCAGAGCAATTTGCTTTCTCCCTCAAAAATCACAGACATCAAAGGAGAGAGAGTGTTATTTTGGGAGTCCGGGTAATTTTCCTTCCTCTCACTTTCTCACTGTCAGCAATAACCCGAAGGCTTCCCGTGAAAACGTTTTGTGGACGATTCCGACTGTTAAAGACATGAGAGGAGCAACGAGAACTGGAATGTGTTTCAAGGGGATGGTGTCTGTTCTTCAAAGAACACAGTAAACAGTATTTTATTCTTCATACAAGGAGTCTGAGGTTTTCAAGGGAAAAAATCTACTTCCTTTTCCTAAGCAAAACTGTGCAAGCTACTGGGTTGGGAATAGTTTGGGTGAGAGAAGAGAGAGAACTTATTGCTCTTTACAGCTACCTGGAAAGAGGTTGTAGAGAGGTGGGGGTCGGTCTCTTCTCCAGTGAGGAAATGGCCTCAAGTTGTGCCAGGGGAGGATTAGATTAGACATCAGGAAAAATTTCATCCCTGTCAGAGTGCTCAAGGATTGGAACCGGCTGCTCAGGGAGGGAGGGGAGGGAGTTGCCATCCCTGGAGTGGTTCAAAAAGCCAATAGAAGTGGCCCTGGGGAGCAGGATTTAGTGGGCAGAGTGGGGTTAGATTGATGATTGGACTTGATGACCTTGGAGGTTTCTTCCACGCTTAATGATTCTATGATTCTAAGTGTGGTCCCAAGGTCTTGTGATTAAAGAGAGCTTCAAATGTAAGAGATTTTTCTCCCATTAAAAATCAGAGAGACCAATTAACATCACAATCAACCCCCAAAATGCCAATCATTGAATTATTTTCCCTGCCACAGTGAATACCTGTTGGGTGTAGACATCACTACAGGCTGGAGACATTTACTCTGTAATTCCAGATGCATGGATATCTACACAAAATACTACGGGGAGTACGGCACTAGGTAAAGTCCTAATCCATTTTGTGTGGGTTACTGGAGAGTTACTACTGCTTTACTAACTTCAGAGTAGCATAGGTGTAAATAAAGAAGCAAAAAGAGGGTGCTGTGGCTTGTGGGGTTTTATGGTTTATGGTGTAAGAACAAGCCTGTAGTAAAATGTATGCAGAGGGTTTGAACTGTGGTGCAGAGCCTTGTCTAGAACCTCAGACACTTTTTGGAGCAGCATCAGAAAAACAACCATAAGAAACAAGGCTGAGTTTTCTCTCACTTCATCTGGAGAATACCCACACACAAATGTTTGTGTTGTTTAGTTTGGGTTTGGTTTTTTTTCTCCCTCGAGTTCTTGTATTTTCTTCATTGTAGAATCCTAGAGGACCGGGTTCAAAGGGATCTCAAGGATCATCTGGTCCAATCTTTCTTGGCAATGTTTATAGAATGGAGGACCTCTGTGTTCAGTGATGGACCCACGCTTGTTGGATCTTTGGTAAAACATAGAATCATAGAACGTGAGGGGTTGGAATGGGCCTCTCCAGATCATCTAGTACTCACAAGATCATCTAGTCTAACCCCCTGCCAGCGTAGGATCAGAGTAGGTCAGGCCACACAGGAACAGTCCGGGAGGGTTTTGAAAGTCTCCAGAGCAGGAGATTTCACAACCTCTCTGGGCAGCTGGTTTCAGGGCTCTGTGTCACCCTCACAGCAAAGATGTTTCTCCACATGTTGATGTGGAACTTGGGTTCTAGCTTATCCCCATTATTCCTTGTGTGTTAGTGGACACCACTGAAAAGAGACTGGCCCCTTCCTCTTGATGCAGTTCTGCTGGAGTGTTCACATTGTACTTCCAAGGCACTAAGGTACATAGAGACAGGACCTTTCAAAGAGTTCGAACTGACTGGATGCGATCACCAAAGCCCTTCCAGAAGGATTGAGGCAGCAAGAGAAGCCCAGCACTGATAAAACCTCAGAGCTGGATGCGGGTAAAAATCCCAGGCATCCCAGTTCACCAGACAGCCCAGTTCACCATGAAGTCATCTTGTTGTCTCTTCAGGAATTTCTTCAAGGTATAGGTGTGACTCCAAGTTACAAAAACCTCTTCATTTTAGGGGGGTCCTGCTTGAACACAACCACAGCTCTCAGTCAGCCATTTCAGCAACAGTAGGAAAAACAAAATCAAAAATTACTCCAAATTTATTCCCGAGCGTTGTTTTTTAATGATACATCATCAAGCTTCGGGTGGGATCCGGCCAGTTCAGCACTGGACATCAACACAGATCACGAGGTCTTTTTCCTTTTCTAAGGACCTCTCCCTCCTCTCTAAGCAGTCTGCAAAGACACAAACAGCAAAGCACAACCACTTCAGCTCTTTGTGACGGGCAGTCACCTGCAGTGATATCCAGGCTATTCCAAAGAGGCGGGGGGGGAGGAAATGTAGCACCCTTTGTGCATGTGAAATATTGTAGAGGAAAGGAGCGTTGGTCCACAATAAACACACTCTTCGTCAGCAGAGCAAAGGGAACCGAGCTGAGCAATTACAGCACTTTGCAGAGTCAGGAAAGTAAATAGGATGCTCTTAGGAGCACAGGCACTGTGACTGTGGGAGATCTCAACAAAAGAGCTATGAAACAACAACAACAACAATAAAAAAAAAGGAAAGCAAGAGGAGAGTTCAACGTCAATCTGGCAGAGTCTCCGGTGTCATCTGTAAAATGATATCATCTGCCAGAAAACCGGCTGCCAATGCCGACATTTTTCTGCATTCACAAGTTCCAAGTGTGCAGCTGTGAGGCTATTGAATTTCATGACTGTACATTTGCAGCTTGTGAATTTGTCAGGAGGCATTTCCAGCTCGATAATATTTGTCGAGAGCCGTGCACTGCCTAGTGCCGTTCTATTAGCTGTGCTCCACACAGGCAGCAAAAAGCCAATCACAGAGGCTCCCCTGAACCGTCGTAAAAGTCCCTAAGACACTCTGTTTTCTTGCTGGTTTGCATTTCTATTTCTTGAGTCTTCAGAGCTTGTGACTGGGACCTCCTTCTGAAAGCAGTTGAATGTCTCCACTGAACTGGGGGAGCGTCACCCGCTCACTTTATCATCATTTCCTATGCTTTGCTTTGCTTAGTGTTTGCCTCTAAGGAACCCTCCTTCCTTCACCCTGCCACACCAGAATATTACACTACGGCTCTGTTTGATCCTACTTACAGTTGTTAAAATTACAGCAGCAGTAATTTTTCCCATCCATTAATCACAGAACCATTAGCGATGGGAAGGGACCTCGAAAGATCCTCCAGTCCAATCCCCCTGCCACAGCAGGATCACCCAGACCAAGTCGCTCAGGAACACATCCAGACAGGTCTTAAACCATTTGTGTCTGCAGATCTCCACAAGTCAGACAGCGTTTCTGTGGTGAATGGAGGAAAGGAGAATGTCTGGAGTAGTTTCCACGTAGGAAACCTCATTTCCAACAACACTCGGTAAACCCATCTTTCTTAAACCGAGTATTCGAGAAATTCTGGGCAAAACTTGTGCCTTCAAGGCACAGTTTGGAAGCCGAGGGATATCTGTGTGGAAGAAGGGGAGCCCTAAGGAAAAAGACCATGTATATAAAGAACAATCTTTCTCGTTTCGAGTTCACTTTGTAATATCTGGGCAGCACATTTTGCAGCGGGAACGCTGCCAGAAGCCTGCCTGTATAGTAAATAAACATTTCAGGGAAAAGCTGGCTGAAAGGAGGTGGTTAGCCAAGTAGGATCTTGAACGTCTCTTTATTCATTTATTTATTCCTTTCAGTTCTGTCCTCGTTCGTGGCTCCTGTATCGATACGGTTGGCAAGTGATGGGTTCAGCCACCAGGATTAAAATAGAGTTAAGCAGTAATTCTATTGCAGCTCGTCCTGCTCTAAAATGTGGTCTTGAGAAACATCCGTCTCACAGATTCCAGCTTCCCCATCCTCTGCCAAGTGACATCTCCTTCGTGTATGGAGTTGTCACACAGAGAAGGGGAAATTTCTGTTGTTTGAGGTTAAAAAGTTCACAAAACTGAGGTGCTTCACAGCACCTCTGCTCTGGAGACAGGCTGAGGGAGCTGAGGCTGGAGAAGAGAAGGCTCCAGGAAGACCTTAAAGCAGCTCCCAGGACCTGAAGGGGCTCCAGGAAAGCTGGAGAGAGACTTTTTCCGAGGGACTGTAGTGACAGGACAAGGGAGCTGGATTCAAGTTAAAAGAGGGGAGACTGAGATGAGATCTGAGGCAGAAATCTCTCCCTGTGAGGGTGCTGAGGCACTGGGACAGGTTGCCCAGGGAGGTTGTGGCTGCTCCATCATCCCTTGTCAGTGCCCAAGGCTGGGTTGGATGGGGCTCTAGGCAATCTGGTCTGGTGAGAGGTGTTGCTGCCCTTGGGCAGGGGGTTGGCACTAGGTGAGCTCTGAGCTCTCTTCCAACTTAAATCAGTCTGTGATTCTATAAAAATACGTCTCGAGATGGGGCAGACACCAGTAGGAATCACCCTTATTGGACATTCTGGATCCCACTGGTGACACCATCAGGAGGTGGCCACCACCTTCTGGGCCGAACTAAGGTCAGCAAAGCAGTACTCTCGGTTCAACTAAACCGAGCCTCACAGTAACACATCCCACCTGGCAAAGCCCCTTGTGCAATAACCATTGTAGTGGCTCCCCTCATCACATCCCTGCTGTTGGGAAGCAGAACGCTTCTCTTCGGCGTGTCCTGAAGGATCCTTCATCCCAGCACCCAGTTCCTGGAGAGCACACTTGAAGAAGAAACAAAATGTGAGTTGGGTTTCCCCAGTCTGTCACCAGCCGTGGCTGCTGGAGCAGTGAGCTGATCCAAACGCAGCTCTCGACAGGATTATTTATCCCTCCCTTGCTGATGTGTCTGCAGTGCCTGGGGAATCACAGAGCTTGCTGAAACCGAGATCTGTTTCCCACAGCAAGTCCAGGTGCACCTTCTGGTTATTTTTTTTCCAGGAGGGCGAAGCTGATTTCACTCTCCTCGCCAGCTCAGGGGAAGATAATGCTGGAAATCTTTTGCTGGCCATAAAGGAGTCAGTAAACAGAGCCTAGAGTTCAAGTCTGGGCTTTTCCTTAGCCAACAGCATAAACAACCACAGCAGTCCCTTCAGTTGGATCTCGTTTTATTCCCACTACATCTGCAAACTATCGCCAATCGATATCGCACCAGAAATATTAACACTCACCCCTTCGAAAATGTGAGACATACTTGTGGCTCTTGGTGATTAGTTCCTCTGAAGTGTTGGTTGGGGGTTTTTTTTTCCATCCTTCGGCTGCCTGACAAAGTTTTTGGCTCCGCTTCAGTCTGGTGAGAAGACAGCTGCTCAACTTCTGACACAAACGAAGGAAATGGATGGAATGCCGTCTCCAAAATTCCCTCGTTTCCTGGCAGGCTGGGTGCTAGAAGTCATTCGAAGGTTTGGGCTTGGTGTGTTTGGGGTTTTTCCTAAAGCAGGAGTTGCTTTGGGCTTTGCTCAGTTGACTGGGTTGCTTCTAATAACGTTCAGCACTCACATTGCATTTGATGCACAAATCTGATAGCTTTCATCCACAGCTCCTAGTGCTTCGCTGTTGACTACATTATCGTGAGCAAGGCTTTGCATAATGTCTCTGCACTTTGTTTAGCTCCTTTTGTCATGGAAGTGGGGAGGCCCTGTAAGGATGGGTTTTCTTGGGGTGTTTCTCTAAATCTGGGACCTTCCGGGGTACTTCTGCTAGGAGAGTAGAAGGGCAAGAACAACCCCAGGGACCAGTATAGGTTGGGGACTGACCTGCTGGACAACAGTGGAGGAGAAAGGGACCTGGAGGTCCTAGTGGCCAGGAGGAGGACTCTGAGCCAGCAATGTGCTCTGGTGGCCAAGAGGGCCAACTGCATCCTGGGGGGGATCAGAAGGGGATGGTTAGCAGATCAAGGGAGGTCCTTCTCTCCC
>VZRI01004792.1:174671-204783 GCA_013397515.1 Upupa epops
TGGACTGGAGGATCTTTCCAGATCCCTTCTGATCCCTAATAAATCTATGATTCTATGAAAGAGGAAACAGCTTCAAGCTGCCCCAAGAGGAAGCTGAGTTGGTCCTGAGAAGAATCTTCTCCCTGGAAAGGGTGCTCAGGCCTTGGCACAGGCTACCCAGAGAGGGGGTTGAATTTCCATCCCTGGCTGTGTTTCACAGCTGTGGAGGTCCAACCTAAACGTTTCTGTGACTCTGTATTTTCCACGTTGTTCCTCTTGCCTGTTTCCTAAGGTAACACTTCCATCTGCAGAGGACCTCAGCTTTGTGGACCTGTGCAAACTGAACACTGAGGCTTATCCCTCTGAAACTTAGTGACATCATGGTGATGCTACCCCATCGCTTTAGAAAGGACCTCATCCCCTTTAGTGTGAGACCTCATTTCGGGACCGAACGCCTTCATGTAGGGTTGGATTTTGATGCACATTTTGCTGTTCAATTTTAAACCTCCCTGGAAGGGAGCTCTGTAGAGCTCTGAATAACGCACATGGCATATGCTGCCTCTCTTGTAGAGGGTGTACAGGAACCCAACAGCAGTTTGCATCTTTGGAGCTGGAGAAGAGTGGCAGGAAGATTTCAGTCAGGAGTTTTTGGGGCTCAGAGGTCAAACCAGATGGTAATTCAATGGGGCACAGAAGAGCTCAGAGCTGGTCTGACATTAAATACGGCCTGACTAGCAGATCAAGGTGGGGTTCTGTCTCTGCCCTGCTGAGACCTCACCTGTAGTCCTGCAACCAACTCTGAACCCTCAACACAGAAAGGATGAGGACCTGTTGAAACAAGTCTAGAGGAAGCCACAAAAGTGCTCAGAGGGCTGGAGCACCTCTGCTCTGGGGATAGGCTGAGGGTGTTGGGGTTGTTCAGTCTGAAGAGGAGACAGTTCTTTGGGTGACCTTATAGTGACCTTTCAACCCCTGAAAGGGACTGTCAGAAGGCTAGGGAAGACTGCTCACAGGGGCAGGGAATGATAGGGTGAGGGGTCTTGGTTTGAAGCTGGGAAAGGGCAGAGTGAGGCTGGACAGGAGGAACAAGGTCTGGAGTCTGAGTCTGGGGGATCACTGCAACAGGCTGGCCAGAGAGGGAGTGGAGGTCCCATCCCTGGAGCCATTCAACCTCAGGCTGCCTGGGGCTCTGGGCAACCTGGTCTGGTAGTGCTGACCCTGCTTGTTGTAGGTGGGGTTGGACTGGATGCCCTTTGGAGCTCCCTTCCAACCATATGATTCTATAATTCTATAACCTACTCAGTTCTATCCTTACTTCATGAAGACACCATTTTCCTTGGGATGGTAGAACTTGGGTCTCTCAGCTAAGAATAAAATCCTTTACCTTAACTACTACGCTTGGCAAACTCCAAGCAAGATCTTGTAGTCACTCATAGCAATGGTGCAGTTAACTTTGTGCTGGCGAGAGCTGCTGGCTGTGTGCACAGCTCAACCCCATTATTTTGGTTAAGTACGGAATGAATAACTACTATCCCTTTTCTTTACTCTCTGTCGTTGTTACTTAGCAGTACCTGAAAGCTTACAGGAGCCGAGCGATGCTGTGATGCACATATGTGAAAGTAGGACACGCTCTGGTAAAAATACTTTGTCTTTTTAAAGTAGGTAGAAAAGCCATGGCCAAATAGTTTGAAGCTTGGCTGCTATTAAGTGAGTATTTTGTGAAGATGGCAAAATGCAGCCTGAGAAAAGAAAGATTCAATTCTAGCTTCAGAGAAATAAAAGTGAAAGAGTTGATGGACCTTTTGGATCTGGGACACAGGAGGCCTCAGAGATGCTGCTCTGAGCCGGGGGGAACCTGCTGCTGTGAGACAGGCTGGGAGAGCTGGGGGATCCAGATGGAGAAGAGAAGCTCCAGGAGACCTTAGTGCAGCCTTTCAGGGTTTAAAGGGTCTGATGAGAAAGACTGGGGTGACATCTGAGCAGGGGCTGCTGTGACAGGAGAAGGGATGATGGGTTAAACCAATAGAGGGAAATAGAGATTAAATCTAAGGAAGATGTTGTTGGTGCTGAGCCTGGCCCAGATCACCCAGAGAGGTGTGAGAAGCCCTGTCACAGGTTAAGTTGGCCCTTGGGTGTCTGAACAGCCTGCTCTAGTTGGGGATGTCCCTGCTCACGGCAGGGGGTTGCAGTAGGTGAGCACTGAATGCTCATTACAACCCAAATCATTCGATGCTTCTATAGTTTAATGGCAGTGAGATTTTGTTAAAATTAATGAGAGAAATCAGACACCACCACCCCCAAATCCAACCTTGCCCTCCATTCTTCATTGTGAACTGGAAACAGGCTCAAAAATGCCACTTTTTGGAAAAACACCTGGATAGAAACACTTCAGTCAGCTCGTTTAGCAGCCGTTCAGAGGAGGCTGCTTGTAGACACTTGGTGGCAGCTGCTCTGCTTTCCAGGGTAGTGGGGCTGGCTCTCCCCTCCGTGCCCAGGCACAGCATCAGCTTTGTGTTCATTAGTGCCTGAAAACAGGATCACCTTGGACTGTACTCGCTGGTAGCCAGTGTTGGTGTTTGCTTCTCAAACAAGTCTTTTCTTTAGTCTGTTTGAAGAGAATGAATCAACCTGTGTTTTGTCCAGCAGAGCTTTCCCAGAGCAGTCAATTTAACAGAATTCCACAATGCATTGGGTTGGCAGTGACCTCCAAAGGGCATCCAGTCCAAACCCCCTACACCAAGCAGGGCCATCACTCACCAGATTGCCCAGAGCCCCTTCCACTCTGACCTTGAGCAGCTCCAGGGATGGAGCCTCCACTACCTCTCTGAGCAGCCTGTTCCAGAGATTCCCCCACTCTCAGATTCAACAACTTTTTCCTCTTGTCCAGTCTCACTCTGCCCTTTTTCAGCCTCAAACCAT
This sequence comes from Upupa epops, assembly GCA_013397515.1. Lineage (NCBI taxonomy): Eukaryota > Metazoa > Chordata > Aves > Bucerotiformes > Upupidae > Upupa > Upupa epops. The sequence goes on from VZRI01004792.1 coordinate 177,570, forward strand.
GACCCCTCATCCTCTCATTCCCTGCCTTTGTGAACAGTCTTCCCCAGCCTTCTGACAGCCCCTTTCAGGGATTGGAAGGTCACTATAAGGTCTGCATCTCGTGCTGGTGGGGAGCCCGGGACTCGTGCGACGGAGTTTACCTTTTTTAAAACCCCCCAGCCAGCTCCTTTTGTCTCTTAGGCAACTGCAAAAAATAACTCCATCAAGAATAAACCTGCAAACAAGGGCGATAAAGCAGAACTGTGTGAAGGCATGAAATACGCCGGTTTAAATAGTCCCGTCAAGCTATTTCCTCCCCCTGTCCCCTTCCGAGGTGCAACGATGTGCTCTGATTCTTAAGCATGAATCCTGACTTGCATCATTTCAGAGGTTTCAGCTGTAGAACGTAGCAATACCCGGGTATTTTATGACACATCCTTAAGTCAATAGGCAAAAAGGTTTCTGAATAAAAGCCTTCAAATTACCTGATGAATTATTAACCAGTCCCTATATTACCTTCGAATTCGAAAAGCCTAGAAAAATAGGGAAGGGGAATTGGAAAGCATCAAGCCCGGCTTCTTTAAAAATGTAACAGCAATCATTTGAGCCGTGTACAAATCTTTTATTTCGAGATAAAGAGGAAGCCTTACTTTTTTATTAACTTGGGGGATACGGCCCTTCCACATGATTAAAAATCTCATTACTAACTGAAAGCAGGGAAGTCGTTTGTTACCGGAATGAAACAGAAGGCATTTTGCTGCCCGTAGCTGCATTTATTTATCGTGAAGAAAACGACCTGTTGGTAACTCCTTCTGTGCTTCAGGTGTTACTGGGTTTTACTGGGAATGATGGGGTTTGGCAGCAATCTGTAGCTAAAGTGCTTCTACCTCAAGAGGGAAAACCTGAGTGAAAATTATAGGTACCAAGAGATTTTTTCCTCTAGTAAATGTAGACAAAGCCAGTGATTTCATCTGGTTAGGTAACAGGGTGTGCAGAAATCCCAGGGTTTATACCAGGCACCATGTGAGTGGAGCTAATGCAGTAGAGCAAGGGAGGATGCTTTAGGGATTCTTCGTGTTCCACATGTCCTAATGTTTACTGATGGCTATAATGTAGATGTGCTGGTATACTTCTCACTTTATGATGATGAAATGTGATTGACTCAGTCAGAATCACAGGATTATTGAGGCTGGAAAAGCCCTCTGAGCTCATCCAGCCCAGCCTGTGACCTGACATCATCACAGTCACCTAGCCCAGAGCACTAAGGGTCACACTTAGTCTGTCCTTCAACACCTCCAGAGGTGGGGACTCCGCCACTGTCCTGGACAGTCCAGTCCAGGATCTGATCACCTTTTCCATAAGGAAGGGCTTCCTAATATCCAACCTCACTCTCCCTTGGTGCAGCTTCAGGCCCTGCTCTCTCATCCTGTTGCTAGTTGCCTGGGAGAAGACCCTGATCCCTACCTGTCTACAATGTCCCTTCAGGGAGTTGTAGAGAGGTAGAAGGTCCCCTCTGAGTCTTCTCTTCTCCAGGCTGAACACCCACAGCTGATTCAGCCACTCCTCATCAGACTTTACCTCCAGTCCCTTTCCCAGCCTCTAGAACTACTGTCCTACTGGAGGACATGTAGGGTATTTTCTTCCTTACCAGACTTTGAGCAGGTCAGATAGATTATCCAAATGTTGGTCCACAAGATGAGCACTTTGGATTTGACAAGAAGAGACATTTCAAGTGCTGAATTATGCCCAGTGCTATTTATAGTGCCTCCTATAATGTTCATACTCCATGCATTTACGTCACAGCAGCTGTGGGAAACTGGGTTGTACACACTTGCATACAAAGACATTAAACGGTGCCATCCATTCCTGCTAGCCAGCAGAAACAGCTTTTCTCTTCCTGATCCCCATCCCTGGACGGCTCCCAAGGCTGAGCACTAGCTTTGCACATCCCACAGGAAGTTTGGATTCTCTCCTGCTCAGTGGGTGGAAAATGCCTGGTATTATCCTGACAGGTGCAATAGGTATTGAAACGTAAACCTCTCACTGATCCTGGGGAACATATTGCCAGTCCTGGGCTTTGCTCCAGCAGAGTGTTTTGGGAGAAATGACATCTCTTGTGGTAAAGAAACATTTCTGGAAATAGGTTGCTTCAGAAATCCATCAGCTCTTCTTCCCGTGTGCGAAATGTTAGAAGCAGTCAAGGCAGAGATGAAATAGTAGCTGGAGAGGAGGCAAAGAAAGCAGTTAAGAGGTACATAATGCCTTGCAAACTGCTGGAAGAGCTCTGCTGAACAAACAGCGTGGTCACTGGAGGAGGAATCCAGGTGACAGTCGGCAGAATGGTGAGAAATGAGACCTTCACTGGTCTGACTTGCTCTCAGCTGGCTATTTCCTTTGGGGTTTGGTGTTTAGTTAAGCGACTTCTACCTTCCGCTCCCCAACTTAGAAAACTTTAGATATTAAAAAATAACCAAGGTGTAGGAGACTTCCCATGCTTAAAACTATTTGTCTTGAGGGTCTCAGGAGAGACTCAGCGTAAAATGTAGTTCATGCAGGGTGTTGGGAGGCCTGAGAGGACTGAGGAGATGTCTTGATGCTCAGGACAGACGCAGTGGGAGATACGGTGCATGTGAGGTGTTGGGGATCCTGATGAGCTGGAGGACATCTCCAGCTTCCAGTGAGGCCCATAAAATGTCATAGTGGATGGTCCTAGGGACATAATTACATCCTAGGGGTGTCAATCTCCCTCTGGACTGGGCACTGGTGAGACCTCCCCTGGAGTCCTGGGGGCAGTTCTGAGGGAGCTGGGGTTGTTCAGCCTGAAGAAGGGGAGACTCAGGGGGGTACCTTCTCTCTCTCTCCAGCTCCCTGAAGGGAGGTTATAGTCAGGTGGGGGTCAGGCTCTTCTTCCAGTCAACCAGCCTGGAAGATGGGTTACTTCTTATGCACCCCAGTTTGATTAGGATGTTCCTATTTCCTGCCCCTCGCTGCACTAACCCTGAGCACCAACACAGAAGTGGAAGCACATTGTTACTGATGGGGCCTGAAGCTGCCAGGGAAGGGTTAGTTTGAATGTTAGAAGCCCTTCTTCATGGGAAAGGTGATCAAACACTACACTGGGCTGCCCAGGGCAGTGGGGGAGTCCCCATCCCTGGAGGTGTTAAAAGACAGCCTGGCTGTGGCCCTTAGTGCCCTGGTCTAGCTGATTGTGGTGCTGTTAGGGTGTGGGCTGGACTGAATGATCTCAGAGCTCTTGTCCAGCCTCAATGATCGTGTGATTCTATGGTGCTCTCACTGTGTCCCTTAGATTTTAGCTAGTTTGCAGGGCAGGAGTAAATGTCTTTTTAAACTCTCACTGACATCTATCTCCAAAGTGGTTTTGTTGTCATAGTTTTGGCAGTTGAGGGAGGATCCACATGAGTGCAAGAACTTGTTTTCTCTGGAAAATATGTTTTTCTTTTCCTTTTCCTCCTATATTTGCACGGAAGTGTTGGTGTGTTGTCATTTCCATCTGGAAGGCACAACCTTCATCTGAAATCTTGATGTCGTAGCTTCGTGGAATGGTGTTAAAGCAGGTGATAACAACCACAGTCAACATCTGATGATTAACAAGACACTTCTAAACTCTTCCTTCAGCACACAGAGCAATGTATGTATGTAAATCCATACATAAATCCATACATAAAGCCCTAGTCCTTCCAGCATTTCTCCTATTTCAAGAGAACTTTTACTTGAGTATCTTAGATTGGGTTGGAAGACTCACTGCCCACATTTCTACTCTTAGCTTTGCACCTTGGAGGCCCCCAACACCGATCCTTTTACTGATTGAGATGGTGCTGTTGGCTCTGTAGACTCATTTTGGGTTATCCCTTGTGTCATCCATTGTGAATGACAAAGACAAGATGAATTAAGAGCAATAACCAGTGTGAATGCTAAATGGAGTGTCTGCTCACTTCTGAGCTCATGTGGATTTGGTTTGTCAGGCATTTACCTTCAGGAATTTTCTTGGCAACTCATCAATATTTGCCCCAGCCGCTGCATTCAGCATTTTATCTGCCCAAAATCTGAACTCTCTCTTCATAAATCTGGGATAAGTTTGTGTTCATGATTTACACACAGTTTACACAGGTTGGAACTGGTCTTCAAAGGCCAGTCAGGTCCAACCCTCTTCAAAGTACACAAAACCTCATCCAGATGGATCTAAAACACCTCCAGAGAAGTGGAATCCACAACCTCCCTGGGCACCCTGTTCCAATATTTAATAACCCTTACTGTAAAGAGAATTTTCCTCATATTGAGGTGAAACTCTCTGTGTTCAAGCTGGCATCCGTTACCCCTTGTCCTGGCTGACACCATTCAAAAGAGAATACCCCTTCTTTCTTGACACCCAGTCCTCATTTACTCATAGATAGTAATTAAATCCCCTCGTAGCCTTCTTTAATCCCAAATGAAATGGTCCCAATTTCCTCAATCTCTCTTCATAAGGCAGTTGCTCCAGAACCCCAGTCATCCTCAGAGCTCTGCGTTGAATTCTCTCAATTAGTTGTGTATCCCTCTTGAATTGGGGAGACCAGAACTGGACACAGTATTCCAGGTGTGGCCTCAGTATAGCAGAATAAAGGGATTCAATAACTTCTCTTGATCTGCTAGACACACTCCTCTTCACAGAGTCATTGAGGCTGGAAAAGATCTCTGAGATCATCGAGCCCAGCCTGTGACCTAGTGTCAACACAATAAGCTAGACCAGGGCACCAGGTGCTACATCCAGTCTTGTCTTAAACACCTCCAGAGGTGGGGACTCCAGCACCCTCAATCCATCCCAACACCCTTCTTGACCACAAGGCCACATTGCTGATCCATTTTTAGTTTGTTATCCACAAGATCTCCAAGATCCCTCTTGCTAGAGGTTCTCTGTAGAGTTAAACTTAACTGTAATTTACTGTAAAGATTATTAAACATCCAATTATCAAAAATTAAAGAAAAAGACAACCAAAAGGAACAGAAAAATCACAGAGCTAAACACGCACCCAAACCGTCTGTCTAACAACTATCAAAGTGATAAGTTTGGATCAAGCTCTAATTTACGCCCTTAGATATATCGTAACTTCCCTGCATTTCTCATACCTTAGAATACCAAGTCGATGTCAATGATGTGACACTGCCTTCAAGAAGTACAATGACACTGTATTCCGGGGAAGAGTTTCACAGTAGTCCTTTGTTTGAGTCAGCATGGAGTTTGACACTGCTCAGTTCAGAGCTGGGTATTTCACTTCTTCTTCCAAACTCCGCTCGTTAGAACGTTCATCAGACTCTGAGATCGCAGTGTCGTCCGTAGCAGTGGTGTGTAGCAGTGCTGTGTGCCATTGGCCTACCTGGGCACACTACTGGCTCAACTCATTGCCAACCAGTCCTGCCAGGTCCCTCTCTGCCAGGCTGCTCTCCAGCCACTCATCCCCCAGGCTGTAACTGCAGGGGGTTCTTGTGGCCAAAGCATAGGACCCTGCCCTTGGCCCTGTTCACCTTCATCTTGTTGGCCTCTGCCCACCAACCCAGCCTGTCCAGATCTCTCTGCAGCATCTTCCTCCCCTCCAGCACATCGACACTGCCCTCCAGCTTGGAGTGACCTCTGTGATTTACTATATGTTGTTCTGATAGCAATCACGTTATGCTCAAACAGATCCCTCCAGACAAGATCTGGCCTCTCTGCAGGGTTGGCTGCACCTTGTGAGGCCTTTTTGGTCAGGGTTTACCTGATGGATTCTCCAATACTGATGTGGTTATTCAGGCTGCTCTTGGTCTGAACCCTGAGGCTACTAATGCTTCTTGTTTGAACTTTGTCCCGTGCCAGCCCGATGGTTTTCTGAGAGCAGGTTAGAGAAAAACAAAGACTGAAATGGAAAACTAAAATTGAGATCCTGTTTTATGTTGTGTCTTGAAATACCAGCATCGGCTTCTCCCAGCCAACGTTCTCAGGTAGTTCGTGGATGTAAGAGTTTGTGTGGTAGTCCAAATTCTCCTGACCAACATGTTTTCTCTCTCATTTATTATTTGGGATAGAAAAATGATGAGACCTGTGCATTTCTCTCTGTGTGCTGGCATGTAGCTGACAGGAGGGAGTGACTCGGGGCAATGGGTGCAAGCTGGAACATAAGACGTTCCGTATCAATATCAGCAGGAACTTCTTCCCAGGGAGGGTCCCAGAGCACTGGAAGGGGCTGCCCAGGGGGTTGTGGAGTCTCCTTCTCTGGAGACGTTCCAGACCCGCCTGGCTGTGTTCCTGTGCCACTGGGTCTGGGGGATCCTGCTGTGGCAGGGGGACTGGACTGGGTGATCTTTCCAGGTCCCTTCCCATCCCTAAGGATTCTATGATTCTGTGATTCCTCACAGCACTGGAGGATCTCTCTTGTCTGACACAGGACTGAAGTGACATAGAAGCCTGGGGAGGGGGGGAAAGGCCATAGCCAGGACTTCTTATGGAGCAGCATTCTTAGTGGTTTTCTAAACCATTCAAACATGTTGGCTGCCAGGTCTCAGCCTGTTGGGATAACAAGAGGCTCCAGGCAAGACCAGCTGGGAGAGGTATCATTTCACAACACAGCTAGAGGTTAGACCTCTGCTATTAAGGCGTGACTGTCCAGCTTTTGGAATTCTCACTACCTGCTGGTCGGCAGATGTGTTAGAAATTTCCTAGCAGATGATGGTTTGTGTAATCCTCTTGCCTTTACTAACTGAAAGGTGACCTCAAGCTTGGGTAGATGGTGTCAGCCTCACCAGAGGCCTAAGAATTGTTTAAGAAATTGCTTAAAAAGATGGTTTTGGAACAGAACAGTAAAAGGGAATAGTAANTGCACTGCTAGCCTTACATGCAGTAATAAACTCTGCTTTCTTTGCTTCTCAATTTGATGCAGGTCTTGCACCCCAGCTCTGGCCAACCAAGATTGCTGCTGGATTTGCGTGTTTGTTCCTGATGGTTAGGATGAGCAGTTCCCCTTGCAGCGTGACACAGGCCACGGTAAGGTCAACTGTCTTAACTTTTCTAGCTCTGCTCTTTCTGTGACTGTTGTATAACTGGAATTTAGCACAAGAGGCAGTGAATCTGTGAGAGCCTGCCTTAGCTGGAGTAAGTCCTCCCACCTCTGCCAGGAGCACTCCTAGGAGCTGTGCTCGGCTCAGCATGAAGCCCTTTGAAGTGGATGTTCAGCACTTTGCACCATCCACCTCTGATCTTAAACCTCATGTAATGAGCTGTACCTGAACCCCAGAGGTTCCAGCTCTTTGAGACTGGGATTTCTCTTCCACTGGTTCTGAAGGGCACTTATTAGGATGCTTCTAACACAGGCGTGCCACCCCTGTTGTGACTTAGCTTGCTGTTATTATTAGCGAGTCCTTCAAATTCTGTTGGTGGCATTGCTTTGCTGTACAGACACTCAAGAAGGAGGCTTAATGAAGTAATTATAATGAATATTACATAGGGGTTTAGAGCCCTCAGGCAGGAGTCATAATATCATGGTCTAACACTTGATTTAAGAGACCATCTTGTATTTATTATTTACATCAGATATTAGACCTGCTGTGCCAATGCCAATAACAGCAACCAGGGGATTTATTAGCACTAGGTACGCTATTTATTTGGAAGAAATACTGGCTAATATTTGAGGCTGCAAAATCAGTTTTGAAATAAATCTTCATATCAGATAAATGATGGATGAAGGCTGAGTTCAGAGCGACGTCCTGATAGATCAGGGGAAACACTCTGCTGGAGATTTAATGTTAATGCACCATAGACAGGGGGGTTTTTTTTAGGATATCATCCCCAACCTCTGTCACGCAGAGCACTGATGATTCATTTGGCTTCTGGAATCTCATTGCAGAGGTCTTCTGGTCTTTGAGATATCTCAGCTCTTGTTGTGTTTACTTAAATTCACATAGTTCTTTTTCGTGTTAAAGGAGCTTCAAACCTTTACCTGCTGCTGTTCATTGATAAGGCTGAAAGCTTAGATAAGGATGAAGAGAAACCACCGACGTCAGGGAAGTGGCATGGGCATAGCAATCCTCAACTCTGGGTCTCACAGTCAAACAGAGGTCGTTAAGTTGACCTGGAAAAGTCATTCTGCTGTGGAAAGTGAAGATCTTTTTAATTTGGTCTTAGAAATCCATATTCTTTGTCTTGAGTGACTGTGAAGATTAAATGACCCTGCTATTCAGATTGGTTGTTGTTTCTGCTTGATGCTACTGCCAGTTATTTCAGCACGGGTTTTAATGACAGCCATCACAGCAAGTTTATAGCTGAATCAAACAAGAAGCGGAGGCAGCATGGGAAAAGCCTGAATGCAGCAACAGTGAAGTCTTGATCCTGAAAGATCTGTTTGCTGAAAGTGCTGCCTGAATGCATTTAACCTTCTAGATCTGGGAGCCGTGTGATAGCTTTCCTGGGGAAATCTCAACATGTTCTCCAGCCAAGCAGCTGGAAATCCTCAGATATAGGAGATTGATTTTCCTCAAACAGTTTGACCCTTTGGGTCATTCCTTCTACCTCCCAGAGACTTCCTTCTGCTGGTGAGGCATGAAGCATGTCCTAAGGATATTTTCTATAAGTACTGCAGGTGAGCGTAGAACCAGGAGAGTTTTGCTGCTGCTGCTATTGCTGGTGAGGCCACTAATTACTCGATGTGTTACACAAGGGTTGTAAATTCAGAGTAGCTTAATCTCATAAAGCAGACTGTAACATGGGCATCATCTTTATTCTCTGCTGTGGTCCCCCACATGGGAAAAAAACATCTTTAAGTTTGGGGATGAATATACCCTGGCATCTAGGCACCTGTACGTAGAAGCATAGATTGCATTGAGTTGGGGGGAACCTTTAAAGAAAAGGACTCTGAAAAAGACCTGGGACAAAGACAATCCAGGTCAAATCAATCCTCTCTCTCAATCTGTTTCTGCTCTGGCCTTTATTTTTTTGTTATTATTACTTTTTGAACATTCATTTCTATTCAGCACATGGGAGCAATGATGCCTGCTGAGCTCCAGCTAACGAGGGCATCGATGGGTTACTTCCTATGCACCCCAGTTTAATTAGGATGTTCCTATTTCCTGCACTAACCCTGAGCGCCGACACAGAAGTGGAAGCACATCGTTATTGTCAAAGCACAGAGGGATGCAAGCTGCTAATTTGGTTTGCAAAGTGCTTGACAAAGTGACCTGACAGAGAACTTGGAGAGCTAACTGTTGCTTCTCAGAGGAGGAGGCTTTCCTATATTCTTAATTATATATAACTGTCAATATTTTCATTCTATTATCCCTTCCTCTTAGGACAGAGAGAAGCTTCATGTGGGCTCTTGAGGTGGCCAGGCTGCGGACCAGGAGGTCCCTTGCTTTTCTGCCATGAGTGACACTTTGTGGGGAAACAGGTGTCACAAGGGAAGGCAGGAGAGTTTTGAACAGAGATTAACTGCCTCACATTAAAATCCTGGTGCTGAGAAATCAAGTTGTGATTTAATGTGTCAGCTGGCTGAGGTAAACCCCAGCTTAGTGATTGGCAGCAATACAGTGTTCCCATGTATCACAGTAGACCAGGTTGGAAGGGACCCCAAGGATGAGTGGGTCCAACCTGTTAAATTCTGGCAGAGAAGGAAGAAAAACCCTAAACCCTCCAACCAAACTAAAAAGAGATGAATCCTGTGTCTGTGCCTTTCATGTTTAGGCTTTAATAAAACCAAGCCGGGCAAATCCACCAGCTGAGCAAATGGGTTCAGAGCTATTTGAGTCAAAAGAGCCTGTTCTCTCCTGGCAGGAGGGGCTCTGTCACAAGAGGGTGGCCACGGCTGGGAAGCAGCAAAGCAGAGGAGAGCCTGCAGCTGAGGTCTTGTTTGCTAGAGGGCTTAAACCATGTTGATTGACATTCAGAGTGCTCTTTCCTTCCCTGGCTGTAATAGTTTGTCACAATGGGCTCTCTGAAGCTTTTGGGGAGTCATCATGGAAAATATAGATGAGTTGCTTGGAGCTTAAGTGTCTGTCCTTGGGGGAAGGGAGTCCTCAGCATGAGGTGTTAATACTTTGGATGTATTTTGGTAATGAAGTAAATTCCTCTTCCAATTATTTACTCAAAAATAGGTATTGTAAGGGATTTGCAAAGGTTTTCTGGTACCTGGAATCATCTGTTAATGGGATTTACATATCCTCATGCTATGTGCAGATTTCCCATTAGAAAGTTTTCCCATTTTGTATGAAAAGTTCATAGCAGTGACCCAAACTTGCTTGATTTAACCTCGTTACAATTGCAGACTTAATTCATTAACTGTGGGATGCGAGATGCCTTCTGTGAGACAGACAGTAAGGGCACCACCTTCCTCACTCAATTTGTAGTCTCTGAGGCTGTGTGATGTTTATTTTGAGTTTGCAGGGTGTGGGTTTCCTTGAATCTAAGCAAAACCCCACAGAATGGGGTAGGATCTCTGTTTCCAGGGCACTACAACTGGTGGAGGGGAAGGTGATGCAAGTGGCCAGCTGAGGGGCCAGGAGCAACTTCTCTGTAAGTTGCTCTCTGAATGCTTGAGGTGGTTCTTTCCCTGTCTGTAAGGTGGAAATCCCACAAGACAGCTGGTTCGTGACTGACTGTCTGAATCTGTTGGGCGTGAGGTGATACTGGTATTGGCACTTGGCTCTGAGTAGCATCGTGTTTCATATAAATCAAAAATCAGTGTTGGAGGAGTATTTCCATAGCCTGACAAAGCCAACCCTGTGCAGGGAAACTCAAGTTCTCGAACCAAGGAAACATGCAAGCTTGTGAACCTGGAGCAGATCCTACCCTCCTTTAAGTGAATCATAGAATCAGAGAGAGAAACCACAGTATCTCGGCATTATTATTTCTGCACTCTACTCATGAGTCACATGGGGAAAACAGGATGTTAAATTCAGTTTGAGATTCTTCAACCTGAGATAAGGAATAAAACCTGTAAGAATTAACAGGAAGGGAGTGGATTAAGTTTAAACATTGCTCCATCCTTCCTAGAGAGCCTGGGTAAACTTCAGCAGCGTTGGAACGGGCAGCTGTGATTCACACGGGTCATCTCCTGTGAGTGTTTTCACAAGATCTGTGACACCATGAGATGGGGAGGATGCTGGCAAGCTGTTGCTGAGAGTGTGTTTCGAAATGGATTGTTCCCTGCACAGCAAACACGAGCGAGGATGTTCTTCAAGAGTCTCTCAGAGCCTGCTGTTTGCTCTGGCTGTTTACAGAAAATCTCCTTCTTCTAGAAGCACCCAGCCAAAGCTCTTGGTCTGGCTATCTTCCTGCTTTGTGTAGGATGTGTGGTAGGCACTACTGCAGTCTGCAGGATTTCAGCCCTGAATATGCACTGAAACGCTTCTCCTTGCTGTAAATCACAGAATCACAGAATGAGTGAGGCTGGAAAAGCCCTCTGAACTCATCCAGCCCAGCCCAGCACCTGACACCACCACAATCACCTAGACCATGACACTAAGGGCCACATCCAGGCTGTCCTTAAACACCTCCAGGGATGGGGACTCCACCACTGCCCTGGGCAGTTTGTTCCAGTGCCTGGTCACCCTTTCCATCCTTGGTTGTTCTGGGTGAGACGGATGGGTTGTGACCACAGGGGGGACACTGTGGGGAAGGAATGTAGTTTCTCACTGTGCATAAATCCTTTCTATCCTATGACAAGTCAAATAATAATGTAATAATGGTAGTGGGAGACCTGATTTATATTTGCAGACCTTCCCACATGCAGCAGTGAGCTGCATTAAAGAGATGAGTAAGGAGGGTTGTGAGTACCCCGAGCAGATGGATGTGGGACTGAGCTGCTTCCATCACACTGCAAGTTTTTCTCTCAGTAGTGGAACATCCTCCCAACTTTCCCCTTTTCTAGGGGAACTTATCCATCTCAGAGGCCTTCAGGGGAGTTTCTTCATCAGCTCTTGAATTAATTACAGCACGATGCGCTCCGGGGAAGACCCTAGTGCAACCTCTGCACTCCTTTGCCTTGCACGTGCTTCAGGATCCTCATTCATCACATTTATCAGCAGGAATTGTTCCTGAACCGACCACAAATAGATCTTTTCTTGGGTTTTAGAAGAACATTAACTTCTGGAAACTTTGTGAACAAACTCTGGAGACCTTCCTGCATTCTAGATCTACAGATGTGTAGAGCAATAGATTAGAAAAAGAAGAATATTAGCAAAAGAGAGGTATTTTTCACTTTAAATTATCCCCTGCTTGCTCAAGCAAGCAAATTAAATTGTGCTTAACCGAAGAATACAGATAACAGTATTAAGTACAATAGAACATTTTAATTACTAAGCAAAACAAATGTACATGTCTGTCACTGTAATTAAAGGGGTGCTGTGCATTAGTGTGACTTGTGTGTCTGCAAGACAGTAATTGACCTAATTCATCACTCGTTTCGGACTTGATGTTGTGGTTCCTGTGAAGCTGTACGAGAAGACAGGAATTCAGCACTTAGCTGCAGCCTGTTGGATGGGGTGTCTGACCACTGATGGGCCATGGCTGTCATTTGTCTTCATTAAAGACCAACTTCAGAGCTCCAGTTGTGCGTTAGGTAATGTTGCACTGGTCACCTCTCAGCTCCCTGGTAGCTCCCTGTGTTTCAGAGAACCATAGACAGGTTTGGGTTGGAAGGCATCTCTAAAACCTTTCTAGTCCAACCTGCAGCAAGCAGGGATATCTCTAACTAGAACAGGTTGCCCAGTGCCCCATCCAGCCTGACCTTGGGATGAGGTCTCCACCCCGTCTCTAAGCAGCCTGGTCCAGGGATCCCCCATTCTCAGATTCCAGACCTTGTTCCTCCTGTCCAGCCTCACTCTGCCCTTTTCCAGCTTCAAACCATGACCCCTCATGCTATCCTTCCCTGCCCTTGGGAACAGTCTTCCGCAGCCTTCTGACAGCCTCTTTCAGGGGCTGGAAGGTGGCTATAGGATGTTTTGCTGGATGCCTTCATAGATGTCCTGCTGGTGATACTCCATGTCTTGCAGGCGAGACTGATGGAACAGTTGAGAGCCAGTGCATGACCATGAGGAATACAAGAGAGCTTTATTGCCCTTTGAAGAGGCTTGAAGCAGAACAGCATTAGCCCAGTAGCTCATGTGGGAATGTGCCTGTGCAGATGTTTTCCAAAAGACCATAGCTGGGAAGAGGATCAAGAGCAAACCTTTGAGTCTGTGCTGCCTGTCTGGTACCAAGCAGAGATGGTTGGTGTGGAGAACCGTGTGGACCTGGCAGAAAGTCTTCTCAGCAGCAGAAAACAAAGGAGGGGCTTAGCTCACAAGACTGGATTTAGCTCCTTAAGCCTCTCCTCAGCACTAAAGAACATTTCCTGGTTATCCAGCTGGGTTAGCCAGAACACCAGTCTTTGGTCTGCATGCCCCTGGTTTACATTTCATTCACTCACTGCTCTCAGTTTGAAACTTCTTGATTTTCTTAAGCTCCGAGAAAGCTGCCAGCTGTCTTGGGACATCACCCTGAGCCATGGAAATCTGAGTGATTCATTAGCATCCAAAGAGTGAGCTCAAAGCTTGAAACCCTTTTCAGACTCTCAGTCAAAGACACGGATTAGGGGGGATCTCGGTTTCCATCTCCCAGAGAGCTGCCAAATTCCCTTCTCCACTCGTCCCGTTCTTATGCCACCCTTCGGCGTTAGGTAAGATGATGAATATCTGTCATGTGTTCCTTCTCCTTTCAGGCCTCTGTGGAGGCAGAAGTACATGAGTTGTTTTGTCTGGCTCTTTTAGGGGGATTTTCATCTAACTAGAAAGAACTGTGTGTGTTAGAGGTGGCAACTAAGGACCTGTGGGGTAGAGTGTGATCTGGGTCTGGAGCACTCTTTACTTCCAAAAAGGTTTTATTCCCACCTAGGGTTAATTCCAAGAAAGCCTTAGACTGCAGAGTGACCCTGTCTTTACTATTGGAAGAGCTTATGGCTGTAGCAGTAAGTGGTGGGGTCCACAGCAGCAGATCTGTGAGGGAAGACTGTGCTGAGAACCTGCTAGCTGTGTTCAGTGCCTTTTTATTCTGATTTGTTGTGGGCTGGTGCCACGGAGCAACTTTCACCGGGGCATTGAGGCTTTTCCTGGGGCATGGCTTAAAGTTCATCCATGAGGAGTCCAACCCCACAAGGTGAAGCAAAGTTCAGGATCATCCAGTCCAACCTAAAACCAACCAAGTAAACCTAACATCTGGCATCTAGCTCATGCCACTCAGCACTTCATCCAGCCTAACCTTGAACACCTCCAGAGACGGTGACCCGACCACCCCTGTGGGCAGCCCGTTCCGAAACTGGATCACTCTTTCAGTGAAAAACCTTCTCCTAATGTCAAGTTTAAACCTCCCCCGATGGAGCTTAAGACTGTGACCCCTTGTCCTGTCTCCAGTGTCCAGGGAGAAGACCCCCATCGGTCTTTTCCTACAATCATAGAATATAAAAAGGTTTGGGTTGAAGGGACCATTAAGCTACTCCAGTGCAACCCCCTGCAGTGAGCAGAGACATCCCCAACCAGAGCAGGTTGCTCACAGCCCCAAGGTCCAGCTTCACCTGGGATGGTGCCAGGGTAGGGCTTCTCTCTTGGCAACCTGGGCCAGGCTCTCATTCCCATCAGCTGAAACAACTTCTTCCTTCTCCCTGGTCTAAAATAAGTGCCAAACAGTTTTAATTTGTTTAAAATGTTATTTTATTACCCTGTGAACAAGAGAAATAGAAATACCACCACTGTGTTTCTATATTTCTTGATATTTTTCTTTATCTATTGGTTTCTGTACTGGAGGCTCTCGTTCTCTGGTTAACTTACGGACACTGAGCTCACTCTCACTCTGCAGTATACACGAGCCAGAGTAGGTCTTAATGTGCCTCCTGTGCACATGATTTTTGTTAGTTCAGCATGTCTCTAATAATCAGTCTCTCTAATTTAGTTTTCTCCATTCATTGATTGCCCCAAATATGATTTTGCAATGCAAAGCTCCCCTAGTCAGGAGGCCAGAAATGACAGGCAGTACTTTTTGCAATCTCCATATTCGACGCATGAAAGAAGGCTAAATTCCTGTTTGAATAAACAACATAATAAGGTTATTGAGAATAAGACCATTACTATATAAAATTATGTCTAAGTGGCAGATATAATTAACATTGGATTGTAATTACACTAATTACAAGTCACATTAAGATACTCCAGTAATGACAAAGTGAGCACCCTATAATTGAATGGAATAAGCAGGGAAACATGCTGCTCACACTAATTACCTAAATGAGCTAATATGTCTTCAGAGTGACAGTCGTGCTCAGTGTTATTACACAGGCAAGACAATTTGGTAAGTTAAAAAAAAAATTCTCATTTCCTCCCTTCCTTCTCTTCAGGACCCGTTTACAAATCAGCAGCAGCTTCAGAATTTCTCTCTTGAGCCAGAAATAGAGAGATCCCACACTTTGGGCTTTTGTTCTAATTTTATTCGGCAAAGTAGGGTTTTTAGGGTTACGCTGTGATTTCGATGTATTCCCGCTGCTTTAGAAGTAAACCGTGGCTTGTTCTGTGTTTATTGCTTGGCTCCTTTGCCAAACCAATCCACCCTGGGTTTGTTTTTCTAGTTCTGCCTTCGCTCGCTTCCCTTCGAAACAAACAACATCACGTAACTTAAGCCCGGCGTGTTCTACAGCATAAACCAGACTTATTTTGTTGGCTCCAGAGCGACAACGATGGCTTAGAACAGTCTGGCTCCAGTTGTGCCCTTGAGAGTGGTAAAATTTGAATTATTCAAGGCAATTAGTGGGAGCATTGCAGTGGAACTCAAATTTCAGCTCAAGCTTCTAAGAATAAAAACGAATATAAGAATAGGAATTCTGCATGTTGTGGGGGGAAAAAAAAACCCTTGCACATTACTTGCTTTCTTTTTTTTGTGTGTGTGTGTGTGTTTAAACACCTCCAGCTGTCTGGGGCTGAGTGTTGGGAGCAAAAAATAACCTAGCAGACACTTGAGCATCTAAAATAGAGAATTACAATGAAAAAAATAGAGTCGAGGCGTTCCATCAGGCTCTACGCGTCACATTGATCGTGAAGATTTATTATTATTGGTTTTGTGTGATCACAGAGACACAGGATAATCCTGGTTGGAAAGGACCTCCCAGATCCTTGAGTCCAACCATCCCCACCTCAACTAAAACCCTTAATCCCTGAGAGACTGACAAAAGCAACCTGACCCCCTCCCTGCTGCCACTCGAGCAGGGTGGGAAGCACCATGGCTACAGGGTTCTTCAACACTGCCAGGGATGGGGACTCCACCACCTCCCTGGGAAGGCCCTGACAGTGCCTCCACACTCTTTCTGCAAAGAATCTCTTCCTCAGGTCCAGTCTAAACCTCCCCTGCCTCAACTGCAGAGCAGTGCCCCTGCTTCTGTCAGCAGTCACCAAGGAGAAGAGGCCAACAGCCACCCCTCCACAACCTCCCCTCAGGGAGTTGGAGAGGGCAGTGAGGTTCCCCCTCAGCCTTCTCTTCTCCAAACTCTCCCTGCCCGGCTCCCTCAGCCTCTCCTCATACAACTGGTTCTCTCAACCCATCCCGAGCTGGGTAGCTCTGCTCTGGACCCGTTCCAGCATCTCCCTGTCTGTGTGCTTTGATTCTCCGGAACCCCGAGTACCGATGATTCCCATTCTTTTTGGTGATAGCCAAAAAACCCCCAAAGCATATGGTTTCTCCTCAATATTTTTGAGTGTTGTTGTTTATTTTTATCACGGGGTGTAGGAGGTTCACTCGCGGAGCAGCTCAGTGCCAGTGCTGTGATGAACTCTCTTGCTGTCACCGGGAACACCAGGAGATTTTAGGAAGTGCTTTGGAGAGGATGAGGAGGTAGTTGAGTGGGATGGTGTCATTGAGTGTAAAGATACATGAACGTTGCTTGTGAAAAATGAAAAGCAGGGGGGTCTTGACGGCCTGTCCTCCCCTTTGGAGAGGAGAAAAAAGGGAATGGAGCCCTGGAAGTTTAGATCAGGAAAAAAACCCCAAACCTGGTAAGAAATTAAGCAATTGGGGTTTTAAAAAAAGATGAACGAGTTTTGAGTTGAAAAAGCAGCAAGGGAGAGAGCGGTGGTGGAGTCTCCATCCCTGGGGGTATTTAAAAGGCAAACTAGCTAGAGCACTTGAGGTCATGGTCTAGGGGTTAGGGAGCTGTTGGGATGAGACCTGGACTTGGTGATCCTGGAGGTCCTTTCCAGCCATGAGGATTCAAAGATTCTATGATTTAGAGATATCCCTGAATCAGAGATTCTCTGATTTAGAGATGTCCCTGCTTGTTCTAGGGGAATTTGGACTAGATGACTTTTGGAGGTCCCTTCCAACCCCACGCACTCTAAGAGTCTGTGCTTTGCAAAGTTCTTGTCCTTGGAAGGGGGTTCTTTAGCAAAGCTGAAGAAAACCATGAGGAGAGAAGTGGAGGGATGCTATCTGGAAGACAGTGAGGGGAAAAGGATACCTGAGAGAGCTGGCAAAGCAGCTCTAGAGAACTCAGGAGAGAACAAGGAGAAAAACAAAGAAAAGAGGACTAACAAAAGAGGAACAAAAGGAGGAAAGTGAAGAAAGGGTAATGGAAGGACCAGCATTGTGGTGATGTCACATCATAGGCTGGGCTTGATGATCTTAGAGGTCTTTTCCAGCCTTAATTTTTCTGTGATTCCATGAGCAGGCATTTTTAAGATGGTAGAGGCTAAATACTTGTTTGCAAGAGAAGAAGAGAGCAAAGTGTTTAGGGAATGTGCAAGGAAGAAAGCAAAAGAGTGATGATGAAGAGGATTAGTGTTGGGAGTCAGATGGGACAGAGCCAACGGGGAAACAGGAGAAATAAATCTATTTCTCTTGGCCTTGAAGATCTTAGTTTGGATCAGATAACAGTTGTAGACAGTGAAAATGGTATTTAAAGAGGGAAACGTCGAAGTCAATAGCACCTCAATAATCTGCAGCACCTACGATAGATAAGAGGAGTAAAATCATATCAGAATTCATTCATCAGTCTCTGGGTGTGATGTTTTACAGCTGTCTAACAAAACGGCAGTGCTTATATTAATTCATTCCTTCTTCGAATAAATAAATAGGGGGAAAAAAGTTGCAAGAATGTACATTTCAACAAAAAAAACCCCTACCACCCCAACCTCCAGTAACCCAAGAGTTTTTTGTTCGATCTTGATTGAAAGCATGAACCATAAAAAGTTACCTGAGAATTTGAATTCCAGGGAAAATTGTGCTTTAAACTCACAAAACCATCAAATGAATAATTTTAACAGATTCTCAGCTCTTCTTAAACAGATGACTGTGTGTTTGCAACTGAATGTTTGATAAATGAAAAGAGACAAAATGTTCTACTTTTCAGCACATTTTTACCCACAGCTGGTGCACAGACTGAGACGGAGTGTATGTTAGCTTTAGCCGTGATTTTTCAAGTGGAGGTTTACTATATTTAACTCCACATATATTTAGAATTGATGGAAGTAAATTTTTCAACTTTGGAAAATGTTGCTGAGCTGGACTTCGGTCCAGATGAAAAATATCAGTGATGCTTCTCGCTCTCACATCTAGCATACTGAAAATTCCTGCCTCCAGGGACCCCAGCTGAGTTTTTCGTTGCTCCTAACCATCAATTGAGTCACAGAGTCACATAATTATGCTGGTTGGAAAAGACCCTTTGGATCGTTAAGTCCAACCATTAACCCTACTCTACAAGGTCACCCCTAAACTCTATCCCCTAACACCACTCTTGAACACATCCAGGGATGGGGACTCAAGCACCTCCCTGGGCAGCCTGTTCCAGTGTTTGACCACTCTTTCCATGGAGAACCTTTTCCTGATCTCCAAACCAAACCTCCTCTGCTGCAGCTTGCTGCCCTTTCCTCTGGTTCTGTTGCTCATGACCTGTGAGCAGATACCAGCACCAACCTCTCTACAATGTCCTTTCAGGTAGTTGTAGACAGTGATGTGGTCTCCCCTCAGCCTCCTCTTCCTTGAACTAAACACTGCCAGCTCCTTCAATTGCTCCTTGTAAGCTCTCTTCTCCAGACCCTTCCCCAGCTTCATTGCCCTCCTCTGCACTCACTCCAGCACCTCAATGTCTCTCTTGTACTTAGCTGCTCAAAACTGGACACAATACTAAAGGGGAGCCTTACTAGGGGGACAATCACCTTCCTCCTTCTACTGCTCACACTGAAGCAATCATGAGACACTCTTCCTTCTCCAGCCAGTACACAGACTCCTACACCCAGATACACCCCGTTGTAGGCTCTGTGCTTGTAGCAGAAGGTACGTAACGTTTTATTAGGGTGCTACAGCGGGTTGGAGGCATATTGTACGTGTTCAGGAAAAAAAACAAAGACACCTGGGGTTTGCCTTAAACAGAGTTAATATGTTAGAAAGTATTTCACTTGGCAGAAAGTTTCCCTATCGATTTTTCTTAACGGCTGTTTACCCAACCAATGCGATAATAAAAAGGCAATTTCACGTTCCCAGTCCTGTTTCAGTAGGTGTGACTGTGCTCACACACCTGCTCAAACATTCCCTGAGTCATCCCAGCAATTGGGAACGTGCTTAATTGCATGTAAACGCTTTTATATTCCCTATTAAGCAAATCCTTAAAATGACAGAAGTAATTGTTCTATACTTTCTGCTCACGGCTCCCTGTGTGGCTGTGCAGGAGCTTCTCAACATCCTCCCTGCATTTCCAGCTGGAAAATGGGGTAGCGTTGCATTTCGAACTGCTGGTGCTGTTCCAGTGTTGGTGTCGATACCCATTCTCAATTTGCTGAGTGCTGTGTAAGTTCTAGCATCTGAAAAAGTTATGGCAAAGCTGTTGAGGACGAAACCACTCCTGGAATGATCGTAAAAGAAGCAGCTCGAGGCTTTCGCTACGCTAATCAAAATACCCACGTTAATGTAGTTGTTAGGTAGATAGCAGCCAAAACAGAGCTGGCAGCCACTTGAGATAAATAACAATCATTAAAAACAAGAGTAATTTATTCCAACTTGATTATAGCAGTGTAAACACTATCCTGCTCCGCTGAGTAGCGTAAATTGAGGGCTAGGTGACACTTGCACTGTAGCTGCTACTGCAGAAACTCCCTTAGCGAAGGTGTTAGGGTTGCCCTGGGTGGTACCAGCGTTGCTGTAGGGACAGGCACCCTGCAGTCAGCCTACTGCCACGGTTTTCTTAACACGAGGTGTTAACTGCACCTTTTGTATTGTAAAAAGGCTGGGAGTTTTCTCCTGGTCTCTGTAGCTTCACAGAGCTGCTTTCAGCTTGGTTTCTCCTCCACCTTGTTGAGGTGCATGAGGTTCTCCAGCTCTTCCACTCATCCACATGGTAGCTTCTGCCTGTGTGCTATTTTAGGCTCTAAGGGATCTTAACCTGGTCAAGCTCTCCCTTTGCTGAAGATGCAAAGGAAGGTGATGGTGGCCACAGTCGGTGCTGTGGAGGAGACCTGCATCTGAGCCACGTTTGGTGAGAGAAGTAATCGTCTCAGTTTACTCTGAAATGTAATCTCTTGGGCAAGGTTTATGACTTGTAAAAATGTGGTAGCCAGTCAAGGATCAGACTTTTCTGGTCAGCATTTAAAAGGCTGGAATCCCAGGATGAGAAACCGAGGAGATTGTATTTGATTAGGAGAACAGAAATGCTGTGATGGTACAAAATGTCACAGGATCACAGAATTATTGAGGCTCAGAAAACCCCTCTGAACTCATCCAGCCAAGCCCATGATGTAACATCACCGCATCAGCCAGACCAGGGTCCTAAGGGACACAGACAGTCTGTTCTTTAACACCTCCAGGGATGGGGACTGCACCACCCCCCTGGGCAGTCCAGTCCAGCGTCTGATGTTATGGAAGGGATTCCTAACATCCAACCTAGCCCTCCCCTGGCAGCTTCAAGCCCTACCATCTCATCCTGGTGCTGGTTGCCTGCAAGAAGACCCCAACCCACACCTGTCTTCAACTTCCTTTCATGTAGTTATAGAGTATGACTCTCCTCCAGGCTAAACACCCCCAGCTCCTTCAGCCTCTCCTCATCAGCCTTTCTCTCCAGTCCCTTCCCCAGCCTCATTGCTCCTCTGCACCTGCTCCAGCCCCTCAATCTCTTTCTTGAAGAAAGGGGCCCAGAACTGCCCCCAAGACTCAAGGGGAGTCCTCATCAGTGCCCAGTACTTCAAAACCAGTTCAAACCTTTCCTTTCAGAAACCCAGATTTTGCCCAGAATGGTTATTAGAGAAGATGGTCATGCTCTAGAGCTCTGTGAGATGAAGAAATGGGGCAGAACTCTCAGGCATCTGGACTCAGCCGCTTTGCATTGTGACCTATTAATCCCTCTTTGGAGCTACTGCCCCTGAAATTCCATGGTGCTCAGCCAAACGTGAATTGAATATTGCTGGGCTGATGGATGTGTGGTCCTAAGAGAAGGATAGGTCTTCTGCCCTTTGAGTGCCCTGCTCCCTCAGCCTGCCAGCCAGCGGGGTTATCTGACATCGCTCTCCTCCACCGGCAGCAGTGTTGGATGCATGGAAGAGGAGGAGAGAGAAGACATAGATTTGGTTATAGCTCGCTGAAGTGCAAAATGAACTGATGAAAAAAAATCACCGCATGGCTCATGATTTATTTTAAAGAACCCTCGTTCGGGTTTTTAGGGTAAGCAAAGAAGATTCATCTGCTGAGTTTATGGCTCAGAGGCAGTGGAAAGGGTCCGATTCGATAGCTTTTATAGCTCTGTTGTCTCAAATCCTGAAAACATCAAAAGTTTTTCATTAGAGAGAAACTAGTGAGTGGGAAACAGCCTACACTGGAAGCCACTGCAAGGGCACTCGCTGACCAGTTTGTTGATGACTTGAGTAGCAGTCTGATTTAAGAATATTCAATTTTTATATAAAAAACCCAGCTATGGGATTAAAACGTTGAGTCTGGTAAGTCAGGGTTACAGGGAGCAGTGACCGTAGTAACTCACTCAATACTTAATCCAACCAATTCCTATCTCTCTTGAAATTCAGAGCCTTTGTGCCAGGGTTGAAGTTGATTCTTGATTTATTAATTGTAGGAGATAGACAGGACTCCTCCTTTATAGGAGGGATGAGCAAAGGGCTGGAGCTCTCTGCTCTGGGGACTGGCTGAGGGAGTTGGGGCTATTCACCCTGGAGAAGAGAAGGCTCTAGGGGGATGTTCGAGCATCTTCCAGTACCTGAGGGTGCTCCAGGAAAGCTGAAGAAGGACTTTTTACATGGCACTCCAGTGACAGGACAAAAGGGATGGGTTCAAGCTGAAAGAGGGGAGATTTAAATTAGACCTTGGGAAGAAATTCCTCCCTGTGAGGTATCAGTTTCGTATTTCAAAAGCCTGGAACTTCAGCAGTACAGTAATGCAGCTTCTTGCCTACTCTTTGCCTTATGGTTTCCTTCTGATGTAAAAGGATGGAATTAAATCAACAGAAAGCTTTAGCCTGTCTGGGCCAAGCTCTGGTTACTGGTCTGGCTACCAGAGTCATCTCAGGCAGTGACCTGAGAAGTTTATGATTTTGTCCAGATGTTCCCAACCCAGTTCTTCTTTCCAAACCCTGCTTAAATGGCTCTAGCAGCAACCAAGGCAGTGTAGTTAAGTGTAACACAGCCATAACTGGGTCATTTCCTTTCCTGTAGAGCTTTCCAAAGGCACAGAAGGGTGACGCGATGTGACCACGCTATGGGTCTCACCACTGGAATCGCTGAAGTGAATCCCTATAGCCTACCCCTGTAGCACAGTGGATTCCTGGCTCTGGCAGTTCTGGTAGGTTTACAACTGAGTGACCTGCAGGGAACGTTTCGTAGGTGGCTGCTGCCTTCCAGGCTGTGGTTATGGGTTGCTGGTTCTGCAGCACAGATCAGTATTCTGACGTTTGGGGTTAGTTCCTTCTCAATTCCTAAAAATTCCTCTTTCCTGACAATTTAAGAACTTGGTTTCTGTAATTTATACCATCGCTGAGGCTGATGTCAGAAGAAATGTGTTTGGATTCTATGCTAAATCCAGAAGCTGGAGTTGTGTTGCTAAACTGGAAATAGTATTTTTATGGCTGTAGCTGGTAGAGAGTGCGATCCTATTCCAGGATCTCAGTCAATCTCTAGGCTAAAAGGGGAGGTTTCACCAGCTAAAGTACTTTTGGGACAGTGGCTATCCAAGACGGCTCTATCAGAGGTATCAAGCATTAATCTAATGAAATGAGACTATAAATTATGTCAGCATAAGGTGAAACCCTGCGTAGTTCTGCCGCATCAAATGGGTCTGGCAGCATCTTCCTTGCTGCCTTGCGATAGGATTTCTTAATTACAAGCTCGGCTGAAAGGAGTTGTCTTTGGGAGCTGGAATGAGTTCATATAAGCACTTACATTATCAGCAAAGATAAATCGTTTATTTATTCATAGAGCAGCTCCCATCTTCCCTCTATAGGGTTTGTGATGGACTCTCGCGCCGTCTCAATCCGCTCAGCATCCCGACTTGTTCTTCTGCTCGAGATCTCGATGGCGAAAGCCCCGTGATTTCGTGTAGTGTCATGCCTTCAAAACCAAAATGATGTTTGTTGGGGTTTGGGTGGTTTTTTTTTTAGTGAAATGAATATTTTATATGTTGTGTTTAATTAAAATAAAAGTCTGCTGCTGATCTCGGAAACGCAAAACAGACTTGAGTTCGTATTTATGAAGTGTAACAATATTGGCAAGGAACAACTTATCTTGTTTATGAGACATGCCTCCCATTACCGCTACAGATTGCAGACGTTTTATTGCTGAGCTTTTACATGGTTTACAATTCAACAAATGTAGCGAAACTGTCATCATGAAAAGAAGCCTCTAAATGTAGGTTGGGAGGATTTGGGGGGTTTTTTTAAAGGAGAGTATTTACAGATCAAAATGTGTTTCGGGTAACTCTTCTGCAAGATTTCTTGCTTTCCAATCCCTGAGTGTGACAGGGCAGCCGTAGGGAACGCTCTTCCAGATCCAGAAGTTGAAGTTGCTATAAATGACAAAGCTTGGTTTGACTCTCTAAAGTGGGGGTTGATTGATTTGAGACAGAGACTTGGAAAACTGAAGCTACTGGGAAAGCTGTGGCCATTAATATTGAAATCATTTGCTTCTCCCTAGTGACCAGCAATAGGACCAGAGGGGGGTCAGATTAGATCTTAGGAAAAGCTTCTTCCCAGAAAGAGTGGGGAGGCCTTGGATCAGGCTGCCCAGGGAGGGAGTGAAGGCACCATCCCTGGAGGGGTTCAAAAAACAGGTAGGGGTTGTAGGGGTTTGTAGGGCAGATGGATTGGATTTGATGATTTGAAGGTCTTTTCCAACCTTGATGATTCAATGATTCTTTGTTCTCTGATCTGCAGATACTGGCTCTGACCATCCCTTTGGTATGAGGAGCTGAGAGCTGAGCTGAGGCTGCAGCCCTCCATGGCTTCCACAATACTTTAATTAATGACAACATACCCAGGTCAAAACACAACTCAGTATTTTTCATTGAACATAGAATCATAGAATCATTACGTTTGAAACAGACCTCCAAGATCATCCAGTCCAACCACCAACCCAACCTCACCCTGCCCACAAAATCCTCTTTCCAAGGGCCACATCTACTTGTTTTTTGAACCCCTCCAAGGACAGTGACTCCAGCCTCCAGCACTTCCCTGGGCAACCTGTTCCAACCCCTGGCATCCCACCTCATTGAGAACTAACCGTTCAGTTGCACAACTTTCCAGGATACTCATTCTGCTGGGCTTTGAAACCTTGTGCCTGTCTTCTCCTCTGCCGTGTTTCATCCGGAGCTTGTTCCAAGCTGCCAAATTTCTTGTAAGGTTTTTTTTTTCAGACAGCTCCAAATCCACAGATTCATTATTCTCTGACTTACTCATTTTTCACATAACAATATTTTGACCAGTTTAATCAGCTGCATGGAGAGTGTAGAAGTCTTGGCAGCTACTTGGCATGCGAAGATAGATTCCCAAAAAGACCAGATATGCTTCTGAAATGTTGGAGAAGTGATGATATATAGATTGCTTATTAATCTTATAGGAGAACAGACAGAGTAGTGTCTCTGTTCCTCACGTGCTTCTCGCCCTCTCCCCAAATTCTTTCTTGTCTAAACAGCTGAATCCACCCAAACAGGACAGAAATCTCTGCCTTGTTGTTGCCTGTTTAATTGGCTCAGAGTCACCTTTTAGAGAAGCAATAGGAGTTTCTTAAATGTTATGCTTAGCTACTCTACGGGGTTTTTTATGTCTTCTAATAAAGTGATGTCAGTGCTGTTTCTAAATTTATATGATTTTAAATCTGAACAGCATAAGTAGTCAACAGCTTTTTAGTAGCTACAGACTAACAGCTACTAGTTCCCTTGTAAAAAGAGTGAGCTGTGCGCTGAAGCAAGATACATCGCCTTAACCTTCACTGGTCGTTGCGATGTTGATGGTCTTCTAACCCTTCATACCTGAAGTTTGCAAGATTCTTGCTGAAACCAACAGGATGACTTTAGAGAGTTGGATTCTCGTGGTGGCAAATCCACGCGAAGTTGAGCTCGTATTAGACAAAGTCAAATGCCTTTTCCGTGTGAAGTGGGGGGCGGTGTGAAATAACACAGCATGTAGAGAGCTAGATATTCTGTGTTCTCTGATGTCTACACAGACAGACTAGTATCAGTGCAGAAAGTGATTATTCCGACACATTTCATATCCATATGTTTATTCTTCCTTTCTTACAAGATGGCAGCTTGCATGTCATGAAAAACATGTGCAATAGGCTTAGATCCGTGGCTCTGGGAATGCTTCAAGGTTCTTGAACAGGAGTGAACTTAATATTGGCCTGTGTCAGAGTTGAATGTGATGCTGCTCTGGGTGTTACAGAAATCCTCAGTCTAAAGTGTCGCAGATTTTGAAGCGCCCCGAGCAGAATTTTGGAGTAGGGATGGGATTTTGGAGCAGGGATGGACAGATGGGTCTTTGCATCTAGTTGGGAAATATAAAAGACGGAAGGAGATGAGACTGTAGCAGTGCTGGGTTATTTCCAGCTTTCTATCTAGCTGCTTATTGAACTTTGTAGAAAAGCACGAAGTGTTGCAGGTCTGTAGCCAGTCCTGGTCTGGCTCTCACTGGCGTCAGTCAGTGCAAATGCAGTGAGCTGCTCTTTAGGCATAGACTGGGCAAAGCTACTCCACTTTTGGAGGTGCAGGAGGCCATTAGTGAAGAGAAAAATTAATTTAGCTATTAGTTATCATTACATAAGGCTGTAAGAAATATATTTGTAAATATTGTTCCCTGAACTACAACATCTATTTATTTAACATTTGCAGTAGTCAAATAGAATCATAGAATCATGGAACCGTAGAATTAGAGAATGGCCTGGGTTAGAAGGCACCACCAAAGGGCCTCTAGTTCAGTCCTCTTGCAGTGAACAGGGCCATTCTCAACTAGCTCAGGTTGCCCAAAGCCTTGTCCAGCCTCCCCTTGAGTATCTCCAGGGATGGGGCCTCAACTCCCTCCCTGGGCAGCCTGTTGCAGTGTTCCACACCCCTCCTGCTACAGATCTTCTGAACATCTAGTTTCAATCTACCCTTCTCTAATTTACCAGCACTACCTCTTGTCCTATAACCTCTCAGTGCTGGTGTAAGTCACTGGCAGGTTATGGTGTGACTGGCTGGTATAACCTAAGGTAGGTAGGTGCTAACAGGATCTCTAAGCAAGAAGATGCTAAGCCTTTACTCTCACGAAGGAATTTATTATGCCAGATGAGGATGCATTTGCAGTCTCTGAATATTTACACCTTATGTTATATATGCTGCAATGAATTGGAGTGAGTAGACTTTATTCTCATTCATTTGACGAGCAGACAGATGTTAAAAAATCACTTATGTAAGTATTACCATCAATGGAATGAACATTTCTTCATCATTCAGGCTCAAAACATGGTCTCAGCTGTGACACTGCTTCGTGCCCTTATACTCACCCCTTGTGAGGCTTCATCTTGAGTACTCTGTTCAGTTCTGGGCCCCTCATGATAGGAAAGACGTGGAGATGCTGGAATGGGTCCAGACCAGAGCTACCAAGCTTGTGAGGGGTTCAGACAACCAGTTGTGTGAGGAAAGGCTGAGGGAGCTGGGCAGGTTGAGTTTGGAGAAGAGGAGGCTGATGGGGGGACCTCCTTGCCCTCTCCAACTCCCTGAAGGGAGGGTGTGGAGGGGTGGCTGTTGGCC
>VZRI01004793.1:0-24928 GCA_013397515.1 Upupa epops
TCTGGGAGGTTGAAGTTGCCTAATCCAGGCTTCCACAGTTGGAATGATAAAACAGAGATTTGCCAAGAATGTCCATGACCAGCATGAAGGGCTTTGGTTGGGTTCAGGGGTTACCGAGGGTCACAGTCACAAACAGCTTTTGTAACAGAATAATTATAAGAATCCGTTTTATTTTTAGAATCTTTTCAACTAGCCATCCCTCTACCTTGTGCAGCCTCTGGTTGTGTGGGATATAGAATCACAGAATGTATTGGGTTAGAAGGGATCTGCAAAGGTCATCTAGTCCAACCACCCTACACCAAGCAGGGGCTTCTCTAACTAGAACAGATTGCTCAGAGACCCATTAAGCCTGACTATATGGGCTGCCACTTTCTGCCCTGATAGTTCAGCAGTTCCATGTGTGGTGTCACTTGCCCATTTCGCATTTTAGTGACACTGATACACCCTTCCAGACCATCCAGACCTCAGAGATTAACTGTTTCTGCAAGGAGACCTTGTCCTTGCATTTGAAAACCATGACAGATACCCATCAGCTCATCTCGGTCCCACCGAGCTTCAGGCCACACAGTTCTGAGTGGTAATGTGAATTCACTCCTCATGAATTAAAAATGAAAGCATCCCTAAGCAGATGAAGGTATGGATGGAGGCAGCAAATGCTCCCTGACAACACATGCTGGAATTTTAAGCAAGTCTTCTGATCCTTGAGGCCTGAGATGCTGGCAAGGCTGCCAACAGAGGCGGCCAAGCAAGCCTGGCTGCTTGCTCACAGCATGTCAGTTTGCAACCAAGGGGCTTGTCAGCTTTGGCCCAACATTTTCTTCTGGAGAGTGACATTTAAATTAGGAAGAGGTCTGCTCAAAAATCAAACCCATCCTACTGTGGGGAGTAGATCAGATTCATTCAGATGGAAGAAATGAATCTTGGCTTCTTGCAGCCTTGTTTGCTGGGAGAGCAATTCCAAGATCACCCAGACGAAGCCTTCATCGCTTTGGTCTGTCAGCATTTCTATGAGAAGGCCTAACTGGCTGGGGACACACACTAATGAGACTGATAGGACAATTGTAATTGGAATTTGTACACTGGCAAAGATTGCAGATGCTCACAAAAAAGCTAGAAGACACATCTAGCAGGGTTTGGAGGATTTGGACACGTGAACTTTGCTGTGTGGTCACAATCACACGGCTGGGCAAGCTTAAAAGACCCAAAGTAGAGAGGTAAGAGTCCTGAACTGCAGAAAGATTGTGATTATGAAGAACCAACATACAGCCTCATGGTTACAGAATGATCCTGTGGCATCATATACAGCAAAATTCAGAATCATAGACGCATAGAATGGGTTGGGACAGAAGGGACCTCAAAGATTATCTGGTTCCAACCCCTCTGCTATGGGCAGCAATACTTCCTACTAGAGCAGGTTGGCTCAAGTAACAAGTAGACTCCCTATTGTTTCATTATTAGGAGAAGCCAGAAAACCATCTGTGAAGATCATGACAGTTTAGGATAAATTAGTCTATTTGATTAATATGGTTGTGTTAAACAAACCTACAATAACATAACTTCCACTTAAATCCTGAAGTGTCTGTGTTTCT
Organism: Upupa epops; assembly: GCA_013397515.1. Lineage (NCBI taxonomy): Eukaryota > Metazoa > Chordata > Aves > Bucerotiformes > Upupidae > Upupa > Upupa epops. The sequence goes on from VZRI01004793.1 coordinate 1,590, forward strand.
AGAAAGTATAAGGCCAAGGCCAAATAGTCTGCTGTCAAACAATAAATCCAAATATGTGGCCATTTCTAGCTCTTCAGATAGGTGTTTCCGTACACCAGGAGGTTACACAGATAAATCCAGTCTCCAAAAAATGCCCCAAATCTAGTGGAAAAAAGAAAAACCATCAAAGCAGAGAGTAACTGGATGTCACGTTCAAAGACACCAACAAAACTTACTCCTAAAAATCTTCACAAGCTCAATCACAGAACACCCATCCCCAGCTCAACTGGTCATATTTATAAGGCTCCATAAAAGAGATTTACTTGTGCTCCTCGTAAGCTGCTGTAATAAGGTTTTAACATCTATTTGTCACTTATTAAATACTAAATTACCATTTGCAAATGATCCCCGATAGAAAATGGTTACCCAGCTCTTAATTAACGAGTTCATTTCTGGCCTTTTGTGAGTTCTTTCAATGACTCCAGCAAGAAAGAAGCTGTTAAGTATGTCTTCCTCAACACAAGTGGAGGGAAATCTATGCCATACAGCTGCAACAGTCCCTGAAGCTCAGCCTTACATGAGGAGACTTCTTGCTTGGCTTTGTCATGCTGGGAACTTGCAGAGCTCTCTGGCTGGGATATGGATCTTCCAAGGACTTCTTGGTTTTCTCAGTGTCCAGCCACGGTTCCAGAACAGTGATACTAGAGAACTCTATCCAGATGATAAGATTTACAGGGAGTTAGAAGTGTCTTCAGAACTGGCTTCTGATGCAGGGGAGCTCTGTTTGGGGAGTGTAAGAGAGGATGCAAGATCTTGTGCTACTTAACATCACATATTTGTCTGTGAGGAACTATAAAGCTCTCAAAGGTTCTGGCAAACTGGTCCTACAAGGATCGGCTGAGGAAAGTGGGGTTATTTAGTCTACAGAAGAGGAGGCTGAGAGGAGAACTTAGTGGTCTCCACGTCTACCTCAAAGGAGGTTGTAGTGAGGCTGGTGCTGGTCTCCTCCCAAATCACTAGGCTAGGATGAAGAAATGGCCTCAAGCTGTGTCAGGGGAGGTTCAGATTGGATCTCAGGAATAAGTTCTTTTCTGAGAGAGTGGTTGGGCACTGGAACTGGATGCCACCAGCCACCAGGGAGGTGGTAGAGTCATTATCCTTGGAAGTGTTTAAAAACTGAGTAGGTAGAGCACTTGAGACCATGGTCTGGGACTTAGGGAGATGTTGGAGTGAAGGCTGGACTTGACGATTCTGGAGTTCCTTTCCAGACATGAGGACTCTATGATTCTAAAGCTCAGGAAATGGAATTCCAGCTCACTTAGCTACATTTAACTATAACAGCTTCTTCCCAGCACAGCCAGCCACCAGCACAACTTCTCCAGTCCAGATGGGAAATGTTGGCACAGCTTGCTGACTTTACACATGCTGCAATTCTTCCAGAAAGGAACTCAAGACAATGGTTCAGGCTGTGAAGCCCACTGGGGGCTTTGGGAGAATATTTCTTCTGACATAGCCACGCATGGAAAAAATTTTAAAAGGGTTTTTTAAATTGTTTACTTTATTTTGTTACATCTAGTTTTTTATTTTAGGCTTTTTTTGAAGTCAAACATGCAAAAAGCAACCCTCAGATTCACAAATAACACTCTCAAGGCTGCTAATTGTGATGAAGATCCTCCTTTGGAACCAGATCAAAGCACTCTTGGAAGGACCAGTATGAAACAAAAAAAAAATCCCCAAAGAACCCCCCAAAAATTGAATCAAAAGTCTCTGCTTGTAAGATTCTGAACATTACTGTCTCAGTATGGGCAACACAGAACAAAAGCCACAGGGCCATCAAACCACACACAGTTGTACTTCGTGCTGATAAACCACATCAGGAATCAACTGCTGCAATCATTCCTCAAGGGTAAGGAAAGACAGATAAGTGACAAATCCTCATGAGGAAATTCAGGAGGTGTGGGCTAGAGGAAAAGACTGTGACTGGGATTGAGAACCAGCTATAGAACAGAGCCAAAGAGTGGTCGCTAATGGTGCAGAGTCTAGCTGGAGACCTGTAACCAGTGGTGTCTCCCAGGGCAAGTGCTCCAGTCTGCTAATGGTATTTGTGGCCCTCTGCTGCACATTCTCAACCAGATCTCTGTCCCTCTTCGACTGTGGAGCCCAGAAATGGACACAATTACCCCAGATGTGGCCTCACTAGGGTAGAGCAGAGCAGGAGGAGAACCTGCCTTGATCTGCTGGACACACTGCCCTTGATCCATCCCAGGATTTCCTCAGACTTCTTTGCCACAAAAGCCCGTGGCTGTTCCGCAGGAACATACAAGTCCATTTCCACAGAGATGCTCTCCAGCCAACCACTTCCCAACCTGTATTGATGCTTCTCATTGCTCCTTCCCAGAAGGACTCTGCATTTATTCTTACTGAACTTCATTAAATTCCTCTTTGCCCACTTTGTATACTTCATTTTTTATTTGTCCAAGTTTTAGGTTGGTATTTTTTTCAATCTGACATAGGCCTGGACTGTTTGAGAAAGATTATAGCAAAACAACCTCTCTGCACTAAACATGGTCAATGCTGCATCTAACAATACAATGAACTCCCACACCAGTGACTTCTGACTCCACCAGCTCAAGCATGAGGACTCCTGTATTGTTTTCTGCATCTTATTTTCAGGGTCAATGCTAATTTCAAATGAAATGCCGTTTACAGATCACCACTGACATCACATCATTGATACTTTTTCTTTCCCAGCGCTCCTAGTCCCTGGGGTTATAGTTATGCAGCTGGCTTCCAGAAACTGGAGAACTTCCCTCCTTAGTGTCTTTACTGAATACCATTCTACATTTATGTCACGTTTTGGTTTGACTGTTGAATCTTATTATTATCATTCATTTAGACAGAATTCACACAGGTCTGCCTTGTGTAGGTGTCCTGGAAACTCAAGCAATCAACTAACAAAACCAAAGTTATCAAATCACAGTGGTTCAACTGGGAACTGACCTGCTGGAGAGCAGTGTAGGAGAAAGGGACCTGGGGATCCTGGTAGCCAGCAGGATGACCAGAAGCCACCAATAGGCCCTTGTAGCCAAGAAGGCCAATGGCATCCTGGGATGGATTAGAAAGGGGGTGGTTAGTAGATCAAGAGNAAGGAGCCAGGCTCTGCTCAGTGGCACCCAATGCTAGGACAAGGGGCAGTGGGTGTCAACTGGAACAGAGGAGGTTCCACATGAAGATGAGATAAAACATCTTCCTATTGAGGGTGACAGAGCCCTGGAAGGGGGGCTTGTAGAGTCTCCTTTTCTGGAGACATTTAAAACCCACCTGGACTGTTCCTGTACAACTGGGTATAGGGGATCCTGCTGTGGCAGGGAGATTGGACTGGATGATCTTTCAAGGTCCTTTTCAAACCCTGACACTCTGTGATTCTGTGAAGTAAGCCACTATTACAGCTGGTTTGTGGTGTGTTTTCTTATAATTGAAATACCTGGCAGACCCCCATAATTTTTGAAAGGTAAAAGAAAAGGAGGCAGAAAATATTTTCTTCATCTGTTCTTCATAAGACCTTATTTATTTTTTTCTTTTGATAGATGGAAAGCCTCACTCAGACCGTTTGTCTTTCTCAGTTGGGCTGCCACTGCCAATGTCCTTTGGTGCCCCTGGTAGCCTTCAGCTCATTTCTCTGGGTTATATAAATATTGCTCTTGAGGCTGTCTCATAAAGCTGCAAACTTTTGTGTGCGTATCCCTCTATAGAACTTTCATTGCCTATTGTGTCTTTCAAAGCAAGGAACTCCTTCCTGTGGTCTCGCTCCAGGATATAAATCCAGAGAAGACCATGAAATTGCCTCTGGGGCTATTGTCTGTACAAGCTCCAGGACAGGAGTCATTTTCTGATGAATGAAGAAGCAATTCAGCTCAAGGCTGGACTGACATAAATAAGCAGGGATAATGATGACCCCTGTAAAGCTCAAGTGTTGGTAAACTCACTGACTTCCAAGCCTTTGTTGAGATAGCTACTACACTTCACTCAGCATGGAACCAGAGGCAGTGAAAATTCGATACCTTTCCAACACAGACGAGCTCTGAGTTTATTTTGTAAGTGGGTAAAGAATATGGCTCTGACCGATGCTGGAAGCAGTGGAGAGCAAACCTTGAGCACACCATGGATTCAACACCCACAGAAATATCATACTAACACAGGCAGACCCCAAAATCTTTCTAAGTGTTCATACTTCCATGATTACAAGTCTCTTGAGTAGGCAGATTCCAGGGGGAACTTGCAGGATCTGTAGTGCATGAACAGAGCTGACCTGACATGTACTGAGAGACTGTAAATAAAAGATGCCACTTACACACACAGATACACAGATCATTAGGGGTTCAAAGGGATCTCCAGGTGTCATCAAGTCCAACCTCCTGCTCGAGCAGGATCATAGAACCTAGAGCAGGCCACATGGGTCTGGAAAGTCTCCAGAGAAGGAGACTCCACAACCTCCCTGGGCAGCCCCTTCCAGGGCTCTGTAACCCTGACAATAAAGAAGTTCTTCCTCGTGTTGAGGTAGAACTTCCTGTGCTCCAGCTCACATCCATTGCCTCTTGCCCTATCACAGGGTGCAAGTGAGAAAATACTGTCTCTTTCTTCTTGACACTCAGCCCTCATGGATTTATAGGCAAGGATTAAATCCCCTTGTAATCTTCTCCTCTCCAACCTTAAAATTCACAAGTCTCTCAATCTCTCCTCATAAGGCAGGTGTTCCAATACCCTAATCACACTCGTGGCACTCTGTTGAACTCTTTCAATCACACCTCTATCCCTCTTGAATCGGGGAGAATCAGTCTTCAGAGCCACCTCACTGTGCTTTCTTGACTGATCCATGTCACCTGTGATAAGGCACCACAGAAAATCCACATCCTGAACAATTCCACGTTTCACAACACTTTATTAAAAGCCAAACAAAGCAGCATTCTCTTTTATTTGGTCCATTGCCTCTGTATTGGAGAGCAGAATAGAAATCCTTTCTGTTACACCGAAGTTCAGACCAATGATCACCTGGAGGGTATTTCATTATCCTTGAGTGTGTTTCTCAGATCAAAATGAATAATTACATTCCAGAGAGGTTTTTCAAGCAATCAGGAGTTAACTGTAGCAGAGATTCTACCATGTACTTGAAAGCATCTTTGCACTTTGGTATCAAACTTTGGGAAAAAAATCTTATTCCAGGACCATGTTTTTAAACTAAAGGCTTGCCTCAATCAAGACATCTGCAGAAATGTGAGATAAGCAATTCCTCACGGAGACTGGGGAGAGATCATAGAATCATAGATTCCCAAGTTAGAAGGGATCTCCAAAGGGCATCTAGTCCAACCCCTCTGCAATGACCAGGGACAGCCTCAACTAGATCAGGTTGCCCAGAGCCTTTTCCAGCCTCCCCTTGAAGATCTCTAGGGATGGGGCCTCAACTCCCACTCTTGGCAACCTGTTCCAGTGTTCAACCCCCTCTCCTGCTAAAGAACTTCCTAACAGCCCATTTCAATCTGCCCTTCTGTAATGTGAAACCCTTGCCTCTCATCCTGTCACTCCTTTACAAACAGCCCCTCTCCAGCCTTTCTATAAACCCCTTCACGTATTGGAAGGTCACTATGAGGTCCCCCTGGAGCCTTCTCTTGTCCAAGCTGAACAATCCTAGCTCCCTTGGTTTATTTTTCTTTCAGTATATGATTTCTTCATTAGGAGACCACTGATTATGATTTGTCAGGATAGTTCTCAAGTCTTTCACTGATGATTTTATTTTCAGGCTCCTGCACTAAGCACATGCGAAACTGCTCAGTTCTGTGTGCTACAGAAGGCTGGTTGGTTCATTGCTAGCCAGAGACAAGTTTCCCCCTCAACATTCAAGCACGCCATAAAAGGTGCTGATAAGATTCCTGATAATTCGCAGCCCATTTCTCAGATAAATCTAATATGTAGATTATATATAATCTAGGATATAGACGATAGATAATCCTCACACGCTTGGGAATTCACCTCATGACACCTCGAGCTCAGCAAAAAGGAACAAAAACCCCAAACTGACAATAGAGAAACAGCTCCCTTAGGGTGGAAGGGACCTTAGATGTCATCTACTCCAACCTCTAAACCTACAAAGTGATTCCATCTAGTTGTTACTATTGTGAAGAACAGCATAAACGTTCGGACCATGAATCTGTCACCACAATTTCTGGGTGATTTGTTGCTTTTCGATGGGATGAGCTGCAGTTCTGACACTGAACTTTAAGCATATTAAAATTTCACCTTGATATTTTTATCAGACAAGACACTAATTTTTCTCGAGCTACAAATTGTGCTTTGGGGCGTTAGGTACCTTCTGAATGTCTGCTGGTGTCTGGTCTGCTTTCTTCCTAGGAATGGATGTGAGATTGCTCTAAGCCAATCTGCTTTCTTGTGTCATGAAAGAAAGCTCAAAATGACAGAGACCAGTGAAGGAAAATGTTCTGCTGCTACAAAATATTTGCTGGTACGGGCTTGCAGGCTGCAAATTGCTTCATTTCGCTCATGTGCCACTGAGCTGGGGTGGGTGGAAGCAGGTTTTAATGAGATTGCCATGCATTGAAATAAATCTGAAAGGGGGCTTGGCTTGGGCATAACTACCTCCAGAATCCTTCTCCACTGTTCTGTTGGAGGCAGTTTGCAGAGGTAAGATTTTTCTATTGCATAAGCTGCAAAAAAGCTTGGCATGTTTTTATCATCATATCCAGGAAATGAAGTAAATACATGCTTAGCTCTGAGTGGGAGTTCTGAGTTGCTGTGGGCTGTTGTTTAGGGTCTACACTAAAAAACCAGAAACAATGCAGGGCTTTGGAAAGCAAATAAAATGCCATCTCAGGATAAGAAATAGCTATGAAGAGGTGAAAAAGGGGGGGGCACAGGTACTACCAGCACATCCTCTGGCAGTTCAAATCCGCTGAGGGATATGGCTTGCAGTGAAACCAGGCTCTGTACGCATTGACCTGTTTGCTTTGAATTCATTTGGCTATAGGAATCATACAACCATAGAATCATCATGGTTCGGAAGGACCTCCAGGATCGTCAAGTCCAGCCCTCATCCCAACATCTCCCCAACCCCTAGACCATGGCCTCAAGTGCTCTAACTACTTGTTTTTTAAACACCTCCAGGGATGGTGACTCCACCACCTCCCTGGGCAGCCTGTTCCACTGCCCAACCATGCTCTCTGGAAAGAACTTCTTATCAAGATCCAGTCCAAACTCCCTGATGCAACTCAAGACCATCTCCCCTTGTCCCACTGCTAGTAGCCTGGGAGAAGAGACCAGCTACAGCATTCCAAGTTAGTAAAAGCTTCTCTCATATTAATTAATCTCATAGTAAACAACTAAACTCTGTGATGCAGGATAAAGGAGATGGTTCAGCCACACAAGTTTCATTTTTCAGAGGGAAACTAATTGACTTGATGATAGAAATTATACTACCCAAACTTTTAACCTCACCAGATCCCTCAATTCAAAGTAGCAGAAGCCTCCTTTTGCCTTCTCCTTTCTTTTACCTTCTCCATTTATATCTGGATTTCATCAGCACCTCAGGTGCTTCTTGTTACATGGAGTATTAAAAACTCAATCCTAAAAATAACTTGTCTGGGAGGTAATGGGTGAAAAAGACATTAAAAGAAGCAGTGCTAGGGCTGTTCATGAAATTAGCTTTCTACCTCATGAACCAAGTAAGTGAGGGAGATCTGTAGGTGCTTCAGCACATCAGAACTTCATCTTCCATCTAATGAACATTTATTCTAAATGCCAGGAGGGAGTAACCAGACAGGAAGTGTCAACAGAAGAAAACGTCCCTCATGGATAGAAGGCAATAAACCCGTCATTAGGTGCAGGTGGCTGACTGCTATCCAGAACATCACTGAAGCACTTCAGGTCCTCCTCCTTTTGTGAAACAGCTGCCAAGAGCAGCAGTGATGGGTTTTGGGCTTGTTTTTACATTATTGTTTTCAAAAATTGCTTGATTGTAACAACAGGAGAAAGAAGACAATTGGACAGCCCTAAATTCTGTTCCTTAATCGCTGGTTTGAGCATGACATCAGACCGTTACCTTTCTTTGCTTCCATGTACATAGAGTTAATTACCCCCAAAGGCTGGATTTGGACTTAAAATGAAGATTAGACAGATCAATGTTTGCTAAAAGCACAATGCACCACCCTAATGCTCAGTAGCACCCCTAATATCAGCCAGAGAGGAGCTCAGTGGCCCTGCTAGGGTTTTAGAAATGGGTATCTGCCCTACCAAAGTGGTTATGGTTTGGATAATTTTACTGAGTAGTCCCAGAGTGGCCTTAGAATTGGAAAAGTTCTGCATATCTCGGATTGAGAAACGAAACGAGATGTCTGTGCCTGCTTCCAAATCTAGTGGTATCCTAATGGGAGGCTTGTCAGAAAAGCTGATTAGGATAAATGCTCATAAATCATGACTAACGTGGTTGAATGAGCTCTTCCCTGCAGGCTTGTAAAAAGACACAATTTTATCTACTGCTCAGAGAGGCAGCCTAGGAGGCACACGATATCGGCACGATGAATCTGTGCTGAGGCGGGAGACAGAATAATGACAGCATGGTAATTATCACCATAAAATTAGAAATGCAACTTCCCCTCCCTCACTTGAAGAGAAAGAGTTGACATTTGCTGTTATGTCTGTCAAACTGTGCACCTGATAATCTGCTGTTTGGTAAGAACTCAGCAGAGTAGCAGATCGAGGGAACCGTCTCAAAGAGGTACAAGACGGTTGTGAGATAGTTGTCGCCATTTTGATGCAGAGCTATAATCCAGTCATTGCTGCTATGCACAGAGTGTACGGAAGAGCAGGCATGGTGAGGAGCTACTTAGGACAATCTGTATCCCCTAAGAGCTGAAGGTGCTGGCTGCTGTCGTTACAAGGACACTTATCTTTGAAAGGTCATGGTGATCGGGAGGCTCCTCAGGATGGGAAGAACCCAAATGTCGCTCCTATCTTTCTAGAAGAGGAAAAGGAGGAGGATCTAGCAAGCTATAGGCTGGTCAATCTCAACTCAGTTTTCCAAGTTAAATGCATTTTTAATTCCTAGACAGACACCAGATCACGTCTGCAAAGCCAAACTGGAAGAAGCCAAGAAGGGCTTGCAAGTAATTTTATCATGCAGTTTGAAAACACAAGGGGTGAGGAGAGCTACAAGGACTCCCTCTGCCTCTTCCAAGAATGGCCAAGAATGTAGGTTCAATAGGAAGACAGGCAGAACTGTAACATTGATCAGCTTACTAGAAGCTCAATACAACAGAAGTGTGATGTTTCATGTTAATTACTGCAGATGTTTTAATTACTTTTCCCTCCCATCCAATGAAAGCATCTATAGAACAAGAATGAAAATAAAAATATAGAATCACACTATCACAGAATTATTGAGGTTGAAGAAGCCCTCTGAGCTCATCCATCCCAGCCCAGGACCTAACATCACCACAACCTAGACCAGGGCACTAAGGGTCACAGCCAGTCCATCCTTACACACCTCCAAGGATGGGGACTCCACCACTGCCATGGGCAGTCCATTCCAGGCTCTGATCACCCTTTCCATGAGGAAGGGCTTCCTAACATCCAACCTAAATCTCTCCTGGTGTAGCTTCAGGTCCTGTCCTGCCATCATGGCACTGGTTGCCTGGCAGAAGAGCCAGACCCCACCTGACCACAACCTCCCTTCAAGTAGTTGTAGAGAGTGATAAAGTCCCCCGTAAGTCTCCTCTTCTCCAGGTTAAGCAACCCCAGCTCCCTCAGCCTCTCCTCATCAGACTTTCCCTCCTGTCCCTTCCCCAGCCTCATGGCTCCTCTGAACCCTCTCTAGCCCCTCAATTTCTTTCTTGAAGTGAGGGCCCCAGAACTGCCCCCAGGACTCAAGGGGAGGCCTCACCAGTGTCACTGCCCATGGCAGGGGGTTGTGACTCGATGATCTCTGAGGTTCCTTCCAACACAGACCATTCTATGATTCCATTTTCAACACTGCTGTCCTGAAGCTCTGGGCTTCTAAGCCTTCCAAAAAACTGGACCACACAACATTCCATGACATCAACCCTGTTGTAGTTCTGCTTCCCAGCTTTTGAATACATTTCTCATTCTGCTGTTGGCAACAGAAGGAAAACAGAAAACAATGTAAAGTCTCAGGCTACTTGTACAAGCCTGAAACTATCCTAGGAAGGTGCATATCTGCTGAATGCAGTTCCTTTCATTTATGGTTCAATATCAAGGAAGGCCACACATGCATCGCAGATGGCTCTGTTGAAAGCAAACCCAGTGTAAACAGTGGTGATTTCAAATCACTGAGAAAATAAAAACCCAGTCTGGAGTCAGTCTTGTTGGGTTGAAGGTTAAACTGGATGATCTTGAAGGTCTTTCCAACCAAGGACATTCTGTGATTCTGTGAGTCTGACTTACTCATTCATCCACTTCACTGTGTTGTGGAGGAAAGAGTCTTTTGTTTTGGCTTTTATTTTCAATCCTAGATCTGTTGGAGATACAGAACCAAAGAATCATGGAATTATTGAGGCTGGAAAAGCCCTCTGAGCTCATCCAACCCAGCCCATGGCTGCCCAGGGGGGTTGTGGAATCTCCTTCTCTGGAGATATTCAAGACCTGCCTAGATCTGTTCCTGTGCAACTTGGTCTAGGTGGTCCTGCTGTGGCAGGAGGTCCTCCTTTTGAGGTCCCTTCAGATCCCTAATGATTCTATGATTATATCATCACTAAACTGACCAGACCGGGGCACTAAGGGCCACAGCCAGTCTGTCCTTCAACAGCTCCAGGGATGAGGACTCCACCACTGCCCTGGCCAGTCCATTCCAATGTCTGATGACCCTTTCTGTGAGGAAGTGCTTCCTAATACCTAATCTAACCTTCCCCTTAAAACAACTACTGCCATCACATTGTCCTCCTCTTCTTCCTCCCAAAATCTCAACTGTTTTTAGTTTTGTTAAGGGACAGACTGCCTAGGGCTGAGGGTGCATCTATCACTAGTCTCACTCTTTGATTAATTAGGGTCCCAGGAAATAAGACTCAGGGATGCCACCAAGATGTCCTGTCATTGTTAGTGCTGACACATTCAAAGGGCTTTTACCTGCCCTAGGCACATTCTGTGTGTTTGCACACCCTCTCCATCCCGCTCTGGACCCGTGCCAGCATCTCCATATCTTTCCTATCATGAGGGGCCCAGAACCGAACTCAGTACTCAAGGTGAGGCCTTACAAGGTCCAAGTTCACGGGCACCAGAACTTCCTTTCTCCTGCTGCCCATGGTATTCCTGATCCAGGCCAGGATGCTGTTGGCCATGTTGGCCACCTGGGCACAAAGCTGGCTCCTATGAAGTCGGCTGTCTACCAGCACCCCCAGGTCCTTTTCAACTGGGCAGCATTCAAGACACTCATCCTGAGCCTGTAGCAGTGCCTGGGGTCCTTGTGACCGCAATGCAGGACCTGGCACTTGGCCTTCTTGTCCCTCAGACAGTTGGCCTTGGCCCATTGATCCCATTTGTCCAAGTCCCTCTGTAGAGCCTTCCTGCCCTGGAGCAGATCAACTCTCCCACACAATTTGGTGTTGTCTACAGACTGACTGAGGGTGCTCTCAATCCCCATGTCCAGGTCATCAATAAAGATATTAAACAAGATTGTCCCCCAAACTGAGCCCTGTGGGACACAGCTCTAGAAACAAGCAATGAGGAGCTCATTGTATGGCAATTATTTAGAGCATGGGACCATTTTATAATGAGTTTCCTCTGCTGAGCTATGTGAGTTGAGTAATGGTTGGACTTGATGATGTTTAAGGTCTTTTCTAACCCAAATTATTCTATGATTGCTATGATTGCAGAGTCTGCTCCTGTGGTAGGAATACCCAGGCATCACCCTGGCTGAAGCAACTGCTGCTCACATTTCTTTATGAAAATTGCATGAAATGCAGAGTATGAGAACACCTGGAGCTGCTCAAAAGCCAGCATCAAACTAATCAGTCCACTAGAGTGTCTCCAACAGGCTGGAGACACCACCAGGTCCTCAAAACTCAAGCAACTACATACTAGATTGTCCTGGTTGCCAAGGCATGAGATAAGCAGATCTGTCTTTCAGCAGCTTCATTGGCTGAAGGAGGCTGCAGAGGACACAATTCAGATCATGCTGAAGGGTCTGGTGAAACCCGCTGCAGATCATTCCAATTGTTGGGGGATATCACTTTATGATAATGGAATGAGCCTAGGGATGAAGCACTTTGAAGATATCGGATACAAGCCTGACCCTAAGGAAAAACAATTATCAGAATCGTGGCCTAAATACTAACAAATACAAGGAGTCCAACAGACCAATTTTCACTCTTATTTATGCAATCAGGTAGAAAATTATCTTCCACAAGACTGCAGACCTTTCCCCCAGGTGCTTTTTCAGAGGTTTTTTTGTTAACACTCCTTAAAAATGCTCTTAGAAAAAGCCTAACACCAAATTATGATTCAGCTTATGAAATGATGGTGTGTGGGCGCAAGTGCAGGCTCTGTTTTTAAAAAGACTCAGTTTGCTTGTTCTACTCCTAGAGAGGAATAAAAATGAGAGCAAGTAAACAAACAAAACCTAAAACAACTTCTTTCTTCCCCCCCACTCCATTATTTCCTTTTAGCCCAGCTGATGAGTCCAGCCAGGCTCTCCCAATCCACCTTTCCTCATCCACCCATCCTGGGGGAATACTGATCAAACAGGAGAGGCTTTGAACTCCTGCATGCACTTCTTTCATCTAAAGATTCTGCTGTGGTTTTAAAAGAATACAAAACACCTACATTGAAAAGAAAGAAAAAGGAAACAAACAAAAAAGGCTGGTGCTAAATGGAGAGGGACCTAGGAATTCTAGTGGACAAGTTCTTAATTAAACAGCCATGGGCTCTTGTGGCCAAGAAGGCCAATGGAATCCTGGGATGGATCAAGAACAGTGTGTCCAGAAGATCGAAGGAGGTTCTTCTCCCTCTCTACTCTGTCCTAGTGAGACCACATCTGAAGTATTGTGTCAAGTTCTGGGCTCCCCAGAGAGTCCATCAGAGGGCCATACAAGGATGATTATGGGACTGAAGCACCTGTCTTATGAGAAGACATTGAGAGATCTGGGGCTTTTCAGGTTGGAGAGGAGAAGGTTATGAGAGGAGTTAATCCCTGTCTATAAATTCATGAGGGCTGGGTGTCGAGAAGAGACAATCTCTTGTCACTTGCACCCTGTGCTAGAACAAGGGGCTATAGGTGTGAGTTGGAGCACAGGAATTTCCATCTTAACAGGAAGAACTTTTCTGTAAGGGTGACAGAGCCCTGGAATGGGCAGCCTAGGGAGGCTGTGGAGCCTCATTCTCTGGAGACTTTCCAGATGCATTACTGTGTGACCTAAGTTGTATGGTCCTGCTTGAACAGGGGTCTTGAATTTGATGACCTCTGGAGGTCCCTTCCAACCCCTAATGGTCTGTGTATCCAGAACTATTACCATTTTCTGACTTCCCATCTTTCAACTAAGGAGCCCTGTACTTTGTGTTTTCTGTCTTTATTTCTTGATTTTCATCTACACATTAAAATATTTAGTAGAGCTTGTGAAAAAGAAATTAGCTGAAAGCAAGAGAGCCTTGGGAAAGTAGCACTAAGAAGTCTAAAACAATTCTTTTACTAGTGGAAAATGTTTCAATAATAACTACTTTTTTCTCTTCGTTAACAGGCTACCTGAAACCCCAGCATGGTTGCCCCGCAGAAACAACCTGAAATTCCAATTCAAAATTCCAATTCAAAACCATGATTCTGACTTCACTTCCAGTGCTTGAATGGCTTTGGACAGGGTTTATTCACCTCTTTAGGCCTCAGTTTTGCCACGTGCAGATGAGAATGATGGTTTAGAGCAATGATTTCTGTTCTTTTGGTCAAGCACCTCAAGGTCACTTGGCTTTTCCTAGGAGAGTTCATTAAGTATTGCTACCACACTTCAGTAGCAAGTTCATTTTATAACGAATCGTGCTAAAACATTTAATCTGCGATAAGTCACCCGACACAGCTGAGAATACATAGTGGAACAAATTGATTTCTAGAAATTACATTTGGATTAATCAGTACCCATTCTTTCTATTTACTTTTTGCAAAGTTTGCCATTTCTCGGTTTGAGTAAGCTGCCTCTCTTTCAGATATGGGTGAAATGTGGATCTGAAATTCATAGGGGCTGCTCTTCACCCAAATTGTATAATGAATTGAAAAAATAAACTCCATAAAATCTCATTCTAGGAAAGTGATGTGAGGTAGGAAACTGAACGATGAGATGTAGGCAAGTAATCCCATCAGAAAAGGCAGTCAATGTCAGGGTACTGGTTGGGGAAGAAAGGAGGCCGTGAATTAATTATTTATTATTCCAATGTAAAGCAAACCATGTTAGAAGACAGTCTACATGTTCGGTTCTACCTGTTGTAGAATCACTATTATTTCGTTTCTAAATTGTGTGATGTCTGCGTAATGAGTGTGATTGATTTTTAGAAATTTTGTAGTGAATTCAGCCTCCAGGACAGCAAGAAAGTTGATCTCAGTTCAGCACCCAAAGCCCTTCTCTTCACTTGATCTTCCCTTAGTCTTTCACAGATCAGTGTGGGAGCTCTCAGCTCCTACCTTTAATACTGCTGACTGTTCAAGATCAGTGAGTTGCTCAGCCCAGGAGAACAAGAGTCACTTTGTAAATCACAGATAGATTCATAGAATCATTCAGGGTGGAAAAGACCTTTGCGATAATCAAGTCCAACCAATAACCAGAGCTCTAAACACCACATCCAATCCATCTTTAAACACACCATAGAATCATAGAATCCTCATGGCTGGAAAGGACCTCCAGGATCACCAAGTCCAGCTCTCATCCCAACATCTTCCCAAACCGTAGACCATGGCCTCAAGTGCTCTAGCTACTTGCCTTTTAAACACCTTCAGGAATGGGGACTCTACCACCTCCCTGGGCAGCCTGTTCCAGTGTCCAGCCACTCTCTCCGGAAAGAAATTCTTCCTGAGATCCAATCTAAACCTCCTCTGACACAGCTTGAGGCCATTTGCCCTCATCCTAGTATTAGCAATTTGGGAAGAGATGAGCATCAGCCCTGCTACAACCTCTTTTTAGGTAGTTACAGAGAGCATGAAGTTCTCCTCTCAGCCTCCTCTTCTCTAGGCTAAACAACCTCAGTTCCCTCAGCCACTCCTCATTGAGCCTGTTTGCCAGGCTCTGACCCCACTCCAGCCTCTTAATGTCCTTCTGATACTGTGGTGCCCAGTACTCAAGACGTGGTCACACAAGTGCAGGGTACAGGGGCATGATCAACACCTTTCTCCTGGTTGTGAGGATTAAAACCCACACCAGCAAGCTGAAGTCACAGTGTGCACTGGTGTTTTAAATGACTTGCATGTCCATGCCAACCTTCCTGCAGTAGAGCCTCAGGGTGGCTCCAAGCAAGTTGAAAAACCCTCCAGTGCCACTGTGCCCAGGCTCATTAACCTCACCTCTGAACAGGGTTAATTAGATCAGACTAAGCCTCCAGCTAATAGAGGAACTAGTCTCTGTTGTGCCACTTCCCAGTGCCCTTGTGATTCATCTGCATCAGCCTCCTGATGTTCCAAACAGGATTCTTTCTGCCTCACTGGATCATTCATTCTTCCCACTGACAGGATGACCAGATGACACCTCTGACTGGTCTTCTGATCCTGGTCTGACTTCTGAGCTGTTTACAGTCTGTTACTCTTTGCCTAGTCTCAGAGTACACAACAGAGAAAGAAAAGCCTGCTGTGACATCCTTAGGGATTCTCACACCCTTTCACAGTGTTGACGATGTGTTAGTGCTCAACACTAGTGTGTGCCAGTATGCAGGTGAGGGACTGTTCTGTGTTCAATGTTTAAATTATTTTTTCAAATTTTTTTCTTCTTTTCATTTATTTTAAATGCTGGTTTCCCAATGGATTTCAGCTCCCACAGTACACAAAATAAATTAGACCTCCAGCCACCCTGCAGGGAGCAGGGACAGCCTCAGTTACATCAGATTGCGCAGAGCCTTGTCCAGCCTCCTCTTGAAGATCTCCAGGGATGAAGCCTCAACTTCCTCTAGGCAACCTGTTCCAGTGTTCAACCCACCTCCTACTAAAGAACTTCCTAACAGCCTATTTCATTCTGCCTTTTTCTTACGTGAAACCGTTGCCCCTTGTGTTATCTTTTCAGGCCTTGGTAAACGCTCCCTCTCCAACCTTCTTGAAACCCCTTTCAGGGAGTAGAAGGTCACTGTCAGGACCCCCTGGAGCCTTCTCTTCGCCTAGCTGAACAACCCCAGCTCCCTCAGCCTGTCCTCATAGAAGAGGTGCTCCAGCTTCCTTTAGACCTACTCCATCAGGTCCATGTCCTTCCTGTGCCGAAGGCTCCAGAGCTGGACCCAGGACACCAGGTGAAGTCTCAACAGAGCAGAGCAGAGCAGAGCAGAGCAGAGGGGCAGAATCCCCTCTCCTGATCTACTGGCCTTCCTGCTTTTGATGCAGTCCAGGATGTGATTGGCCTCTGGGCTGCAAGTGCACACTGTCTGCTCACATCCAGCTTCTCATTGACCCAAGCACTTTTCCTCAGGGCTACTTTCTATCCCCTCCTCCCCCAGCCTGGCTTGACAGCGAGGATTGTTCCCACCCCAGGTGCAGGACCCTGCAGTTGGTCTTGTTGAACCTTGTGAGGTTCTCTTGGGCCCCACCTCTCCACCTTGTCCAGGTCCTCCTGGATGACCTCCTGTCCCTCCAGCTTTTTGACAGCACCACTCAGCTTGATGTCATCTGCCCACTTGCTGACAGTGATGAGTGATTTCACTATGGCCAACCCCATGAATTATTTAATGTGAGAGTTGTAATTACAGGTGGCTGTGCTGATCAGCAATTCCATCCTCAGAGAACATGATCAAATCCCTCTCCTGCATGGGCAGATGCTGGCTGCTGTTGCCTGAGGAAATCACAAGAACAGCTGCAGTTTATTTTCCAATGCTATGATCTAAAAGCAGCATTTTACCTGGGTTTTTCTTCCACTAGGACCTCTCCTGCTTGGGAAAAATAAATAATTAAATGTAACGGATGTCATTTGACAAAACAACATTCAGATCTTTTTAATCTTTACTCTGAGTAAATGTTTCTGCAGCAAACCCCCTCCCAGTTAGAGCTGCAATTAAAGGGGATCATTTCCATAGTTTTGATGGCTTTGTCAATCACAGCCACTGGCTGCTGCTCTCTCAGTGAACAGGAACCCACTGTGCAATGAAGTTTTGCTATGCAAAGCGGCTGACTGATGACGTAACTAACATTCACCTGTCTTAATCTTTGTGTTTTAATATACAGAGCCATCCCCTCTTTGATCGACAGGTATTGAACAACCAGCATTACAAATTCCCACAGGAAAGAACAACATTGTCCTCCGTTTTCACGCAGCCCTTGGAAGATGTGGGATCTGAAGCTGCTAAGTAACTCACTGACAAAAACATGAGCCAGGAACCTTGAAACCACCCAGAAGTTACTGTTCTGTCCTCTGGGTGAGGAGGAGTAAATTATTTTGATTTCATTATCATGCTTGTTCGTCAGCACAAGACCTTAATGGATCCACTTCACTGTCAGTCTGGAACTGAGCAGTTCTCTGAGAAACTGTGCCACAGACACAACCTGCATCAATAACACACTATGAAATTGGGGGGTGGGTGGGATGTGTCTTACAGATTTCACAGAGTCACAGAATCATTTAGGTTGGAAAAGACCCTTTGGATCATTGAGTCCAACCATTAATGCTACTCTACAAGTTCACACCTAAACCATAAACCCTAACACCACAGCTAAGTGATTCTTGAACACATCCAGGGATGGTAACTCAACCAACTCCCTGGGCAGCCTATTCCAGTGTTCAACCACTCTTTCCATGAGGAATTTTTAGTTGATGTCCAGTCTAAACCTCACCTGTTGCTGCTTGAAGCCCTTCCCTCCAGTTCTGTCTCTGCGAGAAGAGAGCAGTATCCACCTCTCTACAATGTCTTTTCAGGTAGTTGTAGAGAGTGACGAGGTCTCCCATCAGCCTCCTCTTCCTCAAACTAAACAGTCCCAGCTCCTTCAGTCTCTCCTCATAAGATCTATTATCCAGACGCTTCAACAGATTTGTGGCTCTCCTCTGCACTGGCTCCAGCCCTTCAATGTCTCTCTGATACTGAGGCACCCAGAACTGGACACAATACTCAAGGTGTGGCCTTACTAGTGCTGAGAAAACACCAGTGTGGGAAAACACTACGGGAGGTGACAGCAACATCCTCTGGGATGCTACAGACGTTCATTTCCACAAGCACAACAGAGTAACCCAAGAGACATCTCTGATTTCTGCCCAAGTGAGATTCTGCAGAGCCTTACAGAACAACCTAAGCACAGACTGAAGCAAAGTGAATAACCAGCAGAACAAATCCAAAGAGAAAGTGGTGAATTCCCCATTCATTGACACCTGGGGGGGAGAACTGTAACTTTCCAGCTAATTATTTGGCTGCTTATAAGATCAGCTGGGCAGAACTGTAATGCAGAGGGCAGAGGTCAAACTATATAATCTAATAATACCCTCTTGATCTTAAATAAAGGTCTGAAACCTATGGAAACAGATGTCAAATATTGTTCAAAGAGAATGTGAATAAAAATTTGGGCTTTTTGAATCAGATGTGCAGAGAATGAGGATCAAATATGATCAATAGACCTGGACACTTCAAACCACAGAGAACAGAATTAGAGAGAACCTAGTGTCTGGTTTTGCCTCTGAAAGGCCTACGCTGGCCATGCAAATGCAGTGCCACTGTTGCACAACTGAAATGATAGATTTTGTGTTGGGGGATGTGGTTTAGTGGTGATGATAGGGCTAGGAAAATTCAGGCTTGATGATCTTGAAGGTCTCTTCCAGCTGAAACTATTCTAGGATTTTATGAAGGTGAAAGGCTGGAAACAAAATCAAATGGTCATCCAGCACTAACATACATGAGGCACAGCATCTGTTTCAGAACCAGTCTTTAAAAACAAGAGTGGTGGAATTTCCCCAACCTTCTCAGCCACTGGCACAGGATACAGATCATTCAATTCAAGTCGGTTGCTCACTTCCTCATTTCTAGGAAGCCTTTGCCCTTCTTGGGCAAATGTTGAGACTTTGAAGACTCCATCCAACTCATTACAAGTTTTCCTGGGAGCTCATGGACATATTTTGGGGTTTAATAAAGTCAGCTGCAGGGTCCTGTATTTTGGCCACGATAACCCCAAGCAGAACTACAGACTGGGGGGGTGAGTGGCTGGAGAACAGCCTGCAGAGAGGAACCTGACAGTACTGATTGAAAACCGGCTGAACAGGAACCAGTGTGGCCCAAAAGGCCAATGCCATCCTGGCTTGAATCAACAGTAGTGTAGTCAGCAGGACTAGGGTTGTCATTCTCCCTCTGTACTGGGCACTGGAGAGGCTACCCCTGAAGTACTGGGGGCAGTTCGGGCTGCTCAATTCAAGAAAGAGATTGAGGGGCTGGAGTGGATCCAGAGGAGCAATGAGGCTGGGGAAGGGACTGGAGGGAAAGCCTGATGAGGAGAGGTTGAGGGAACTGGAGTTGAGGGAACTGGAGTTGTTTAGCTTGGAGAGAGGAGACTCAGGAGGGACCTTCTCCCTCTCTCCAGCTCCCTGAAGGGAGGTTGTAGTCAGGTAGAGGTCTGGCTCTGCTCCCAAGAAACCAGCACCAGGATGAGAGTGCAGGACCTGAAGACCTGAAGCTGCACTAGAGGAAATTCAGGTTGGATGTTAGGAAGCCCTTCCTCATGGAAAGAGTGATCAGAGCCTGGAATGGACTGCCCATGGAGTCCCCATCCCTGGAGGTGTTGAAGGACAGCCTGGCTGTGACCCTTAGTGACCTGGTCTGGCTGATGTGGTGATGTTAGGTTCTGGGCTGGATGAGCTCAAAGGGCTTTTCTAGCCTCAGTGATTCTGTGATTCTCTGGTGCTTTCAACAATTTTCATTGTTCAACTCTGGTCTCTCTCTGCTGGGTCTAGAATTTTCAAAGTGTGGTACTCAACAGCCTATGAGGACAGACCATCCAAGATGCTTAAGACACTTCCCTTTGAGCTTAGTAGTATTTGTACACCCTGAGTACACCCTCTATTTCATTCTCCATATTAACAAACTCCACATAATAGTGCCAACCTCAGGCTGTGGAAGGAAATGAGAACAACATTTCTCCTCCTACTTGTAGATGTTGATGCTGTAAGCCAACATCTGTCACAGAGTTAGAAAACACAATAGAGGCCCAGGATAATGTAAAAGCTAATTTAATCTTTCAAAAAAAGCAAAAAAACCCCTCAACCCACAACAGCTGTGGGAAAGCACAGTGAGTCAGTCTTCCACACACAAGCCCATTGCTTTTAAATTATTATTAATCTTGCCTCAATTACACAGCTTGTGATTCAACCTCTGCCTTGCTATTAACTCCACAGGGAGAAAGATTTCATAAATGAAACCATACGATTTATGGTGCCAGAGTGTTCTTCCCTTAAGGTGATTCAGGAAGACCTCCCTGACCACTCATCAACATCTGACCTTTTTTTTTCCCTGTGGACAAATGTTAGAGGCTGATGTTGCCCATAAAACCCCTTGTTAAAAGCTGAACAATGAAAGTTTTCAGATCAAAGTTTTGGGCATAGAATTTGTCTCTCATTGTATACATCCACTCAGGGGGAAAGCAGAGCCAGGAGAACACATTACACTGTTTCTTCCAAGAAGTAAGGTACTGGGAAGAAGCTGGGAAGCTTCCACCACCCACCACCTGTTCTGGTCCTCTAACGCCATGGCACATAGGTATGAGAGTGCATTTGTTTTCAAGGCCGGTGCTTTTCATGGAGACTCAGTCAACTATAATTAAAATCAAAATGAGAAAGGGGAGAGGGAATTCAAATGTCAAAATCCTTCTGATTTTCTAGACAATCATAGGATCATACAATGTTAGAGATTGGAAGGAACCTCTACAGATCATCTAGTCCAAGCCCCCTGGCCAAAGCAGTGATCACCTAGGGCAGGACACACAGGGCTGTACCCAGGTGGGTTTTGAGAGTTTCCAGAAAGACTCCACAACCTCTCCAAGCAGCCTGTGCCAGGGCTCTCTCACTCTCACAGGAAAGAAGTTTCTCCTCAAGTTGAGGTGAAATTTTCTGTTCAAGTTTATCCCCATTATTCCTTGTCCTCTTACTAGGCCCCAGAGAAAAGAGTCTGGCCTCTTCCAGTTGCCGCCCACCCCTTAGATATTTATGGACATTATTAAGCCCCCCTCTGTCTTTTCTGTCTCAAGACTAAACATCCCCAAAGAAGAACAAAGTTTTCTCCCTTCTCCATCCCATGATCCTGCTGTTTGTCTGATGTATGGGTGATAATTTAGTTTACAGGCCATAGCTGGCTTACCCTCAGCCTATCAGGATGTTTAAGACTGTCAGGCTATTAGAGCAGATACTCATCAAATAGACCAGGGATTAACATCCAGATATTTATCACCACTGAAATCCTTTAGTACCTATATAAACTGCAAAATTTATGATTCCTATGGAACGATATGATAAATACTACTGCTATAACTCATCTTCTGGCAGCATTAAGAAATTCACTGCATTGTTTACAGGAGATACCAGGCTAATGCCACATTAACAGCTGAGCTTCTGTGTTTCCCCTGGAGAAATATGATGGAAGATTTCAGAAAACCCACTCAGGTAAAGGTTATTATTTTGCATATAGAATTCCTAGTTTATTAGAAGATCTGACTATAGATGCACAATGCATTAGCCTTGACTCTCAGCTCAGAAGCACAGCTCCAAGCTCCAGTCAAACCACACACCTGGGGATCTGAAGTTGCTGCTGCTGGCTGGGAAAAGTTCATGCAAAACCAGTGTCAGCAGATTAATTCAGTCTGGATCCATTCTGTAGCAGTTATCAACTTCACCCATGCTCCACTGGAGCTTGGAAATGGCCTCAGGAACACTCAGTTGGGACAACAACTCTAAATCCCAACAGTGCTACATATTCCAGCCATTTATTATGGCCTTTGTCACAGCTGAGTCACACCAGGAGCACCAGTTTTCTCAGGAGACCCTCAGACCTGTTTCTCCCATCCATCGCTCAGTTGTGCAGACCTCAGCCACTCCATGGGGCACCCTACTTATTTGTGTCAGCCTCTGGGGCTGGGGTCAGCACATTCCTGCACCTTGTCTGAATGGGAGGAAGAGTTTTGACTGGAACACAATGAAAACCAGAGCTTTGATAGGCAGTAGCCAGTAAATGGGCTGGCTGAAGGACAGGTGAAGGCTTGGAGCAGCCACATCAGTTCTTCTGATCAGCTTGTCTCCCAATCTCTTCCCCCTCATTAATTATCCTAATAATAAATGAAAATATGCTGGTAGTGACAATACAGGGAACTACTCCATCTCTTCTCTTTTCATATTCCCGCTTCTTTCTGTTTTCTTGCTGCCTCAGAAGTTCAGAATGCATTGATTCATTATCTACTCGTTTAGTTTGATGACCCTGGTGTCAGCAGGGCACTTCAAACTCATAACTGTCAGGTGAAATCATCCATCTAGGTGGGAAACATTACCAGCAGAACAAAGAAATGCAAGAACACAAACAGAACTCTGTGTGCAGATAACACAGGATGGGGTGGAGCGGCAATGAGCTGGGTGAGCAGAGGTACCAAGAACAAGCAGAGGAACGGAGGCAGCAGAGCAGGCAAAGAACAGAGAGATGGGAATAAACAGAGATGAATGCACATTACAAGAGACACTAAAAGCAGAACTAAAATAGTCAGCAGTGATTCCTGTAGCCTAAAATGCTGTCATTAGTCCCACCCAGGAAGACCTACCAGCAAAAAGGATGGGTTCAGACAAAAGATAAAACCAACAAAAGCAGGAAGAATCAACACCAACAAAAAATCACTAAGAAAAAAATCCCACAAAACACCCCAAATTGGCAAGTAGTAACAAAAATCACTTAGAAGCCTATGGATGCCATGTTTAGCTAGTCATTTGCTGAAAGCAGATTGCCAAAAGAGGAGGTATGGTATTTCTGGAGAAGACACATGGCTCAGCCTGCCCAGGGATCTTGTTCTGCCAGGCAACACAAGTCTTTGAGGTGTCTTCAGCTCCACAGACTCATGGACCTGCAGACAGCTGCAGCACCAAGAAATTCCCCTCCACCTTCAAACCCCACACCTTCATGTGGAACAAGAGCAACACAGAATCATAGACTGTTAGGGATTGAAAGGGACCTTG
>VZRI01004794.1:0-41667 GCA_013397515.1 Upupa epops
TCAAATATTGCTTCAAGATTTATGGGGTCTAGTAATTCCTGTTAAGCTGTGAAGTGTAACGTTATGTAGTGCAGTGAATAGGGTTTTGTCACACTGTCAGTAGTCACAAGGTTTAGGACAAGCTATAATTGCAGACCTTGGATTCACCAAGCTTAGACTTGATTTCTAGCATATACATTGTTCTTTGATTCAGTCCATTCAAACAAAAATTGCTTAGCTGTGTAAGTCGTACTGTTATACATCTCTGTATCAAGGAATAACAGTAATGACAGTTGTTAGTTATTTATCATTGAATCAACTGTCTGGAACAAAAATGCAGTACAGAGGAATTGAAGGCACTGGGTGATAACAAAGGTCTTGGGCCTATGGCTACAGATAGCTCACCAGTGATCAACTCCTGTTCATTGAAATAATCTTGTCTTGGGAACTAGGTAAATTCAATTTTCTAGATAACAGTGCAAACAAAATCCACACATTTGGCAAATGATACATAGTAAATCAAGACTTTAGACAGAACTGTGAATCACTGAAGATCTAGGAAGAGAACTGTGTCAGGAAACATGCAGAGATGTACTCAGTGGATGAAGGAAGAACCCACTCTCTCTTGATATGATATTCCTCCTAGAAAAGGACTCTCAATATAGATGAGTCATCTTTGGATGGAAAGTGGAAAGTCTGGGTTTCAATTTTAATTTTATCATTATGATGAAATAACTTGAATAGCTTGATTATTTTAGCTATGCACATTAATATCATTGCATCTAGGCCAAAAGCTAATACAATTATTATAATTTACAGTATTTAATTAGTTTAAGAATTATTAACTTTGTATAGTAGGTGAATTTCCTTGGCTCATATGATGTGCAAAAACTGTAAAAAAACCAAACTAGCATAAAATGTCATCACTCTAAGTAGCAATTTGGACATGACAAATAGGTTTCAGGTTGAGTAGTGTTTGTATGAATGTATGTGTTAGATGCTTTTATAAAGATCGACAAGTCTATTTATAGAGAATACTCCCTAGGAATTTTGTCCAGCAGAATTGGGCTATCAATTCCTGAAGCAGATGTTTTTTTTAAAAAAACCAGCAGCAATCATAACAGAACAACCAAAAAACCCTGCATGCTCAGACAACATCTTTGTATTCGTCTCTAGTTACTCTTTCAACTTAAAAAGGCAGGAAAAAAAATGGATTAAATGTGTGTTGCTTTGTGGATTTCAGTAGTACCTCAAGTTGGGTAGAGCAGCTCTGACTAAGCAGGATTAATAAAAGCTGTGACTTGGGAGATGACTTTGGGACCATAGTTTTGAAATATTATCATGCTACTTAAATGGAAAGATGCAGTTTCTAAGAGAAATCAGATAATCTGCACAGATTCTAACAGTGTACAGTAACATCAGGAGATTTTGAAATGCTGACTCTGCATTGGAACATCCTTTATGTAAGATTTTCTTCAGCAAGAGGAGAATACATTTAGAATGGACTGAATGTGTCTCAAAACCTAAAGATAATAATAAACTCCAGGTTAAAAAAATTTCTTCTTAAATTGCATAACCTTCAAATAGAAGCACAGAAGGAAATCAAAATACTGATGGCTTCATTATTGACTGTTTAAGACTGCATTTTCTATGTCCATTTTTATTGCCATATATGATGAATTTTTATCTACAGCAGCTTCTGCTGTACTGAAGTGAATAACTGTTCTTATCAGCAGGGCTGTATTGCTACCAGTAAGCTACATTTATTGAAAAGATGTATTTACTTGATAAATGGTGAAGAAATGCTATCTCAAGCCACTCAGTTCCTTAAAGTTAAATTTAAAAAGCTTTTGCATTCTATATAGAAGTTACCTGATACTTAACAGTAAACTCTTACTGTTCAGAGGAAATTGCACATATG
Organism: Upupa epops; assembly: GCA_013397515.1. Taxonomy (NCBI): domain Eukaryota; kingdom Metazoa; phylum Chordata; class Aves; order Bucerotiformes; family Upupidae; genus Upupa; species Upupa epops. The sequence goes on from VZRI01004794.1 coordinate 1,901, forward strand.
TGAAAGAGCAACTGGAATGTCTTCAGTTCTGTCCAGGGGTGAATGAAGACAGAGGAGATTTTGTGGGTCCAGATCAAGAAGCAGACTGGCAGGGGTGACACTGTCGTGGATGTCTATTACAGGCCACCAGATCAGAATGAGGGAGTTGATAGGGTCTTCTACAGGCAGCTTACAACAGCCTCACAGTTACAGGCCTTGGTTCTCATGGGGGATTTTAACTACCCTAATGTTTGCTGGAAGACCTACACAGCCAACATTCCAGTCCAGGAGGTTCCACCAGTGTAATGGCGACAATTTCCTGATGCAAATAGTGGAGGAGCCCACTAGGAGAGGACCGCTGCTGGACCTTACACTTGCCAATAAGGAGGGTCTGGGTGAAGCAGTGAAGGTTGAGGGCAGCCTTGGTTGCAATGACCATGACATGGTAGAGTTCAGGGTCTAATGTGGTAGGAACAGAATACCTAGCAGAATCACAACCCTGAACAGGTGGGTAAACTTTGGCTATTTCAAGCTATTGCTAGAGGAAATCCATTGGACAGGGCACTGGCAGGTAAAGGGGCCCAAGAGAGCTGGTCATCATTCAAAGACCACTACTGTGAAGCACAACACAAGTACATCATGACAGGAAAGAAGTCAAGGAAGGGAGCTAGAAGACCTGTGGGATTAAATGGGGAGCTACCGCGCAAACTGAAGAAGAAAGTCTATAGGTCATTGAAGGAGAGGAGGGCCACTTGGGGGGATTATAAGGCTCTGGTGAGAGAATGTAGGGATGTAAGTAGGAAAGCCAAGGCCGCCTTGGAATTTAACCTTGCAAGAGAGGGCAAAGGTAACAGAAAGGGCTTCTTCAAATACGTTGCAGGTAAAACTAAACCTGGAGGCATTGTGGGACCCCTGCTGTATGAGCTGGGTGCCCTGAAGACAGAGGATACAGACAAAGCAGACATACTGAACACTTTCTTTGCCTGCATCTATACTTCTGGGAGCTGTCCTGGTATCAAAGCCCAGACTACTGAGGCTCCAGGGGAAGTCAAGGCAAGAGAGGAACCTGCCTTGGTTGCTGAGGAGTGGGTCAGTGATGTGTTGAGCAAACTGAATCCATGGGCCCTGATGGGATGTATCCGAGCATGCTATAAGAGACAGCGGAAGTCATTGCTAACCCACTCTCTGTCATCTTTTCTAAGTCATGGGCATCAGGGTGGGTGCCTAGAGACTGAAGGTTAGCAAATGTCACTCCAATCTTCAAGAAGGGTAAGAAGGAGGACCCAGGTAACTATAGACTGGTACGCCTCACCTCCATCCCAGGAGAGGTGATGGAACAATTTGTCCTGGATGCTATCTCTAGGCACATCAGGGANCTGTATCTAGTGGGATCCTGCAAGGATCAGTACAGAGACCAATCCTCTTGAACCTATTCATTAATGACTTGGGTGAGGGATTAGGGTGCACTGTCAGCAAGTTTGGTGATGACATGAAGCAGGATGGTGTCGCTGACATCCCAGCAGACTGTGCTGCCATTCAGTGAGACCTGGAAAGGCTGGATGGAGAGATGGGCAGAGAAAAACATAATGAGGTACAACAAGGGTAAGTGCAGAGTCTTGCATCTGGGCAAGAACAACCTCAGATACCAGTATAGGTTGGGGACTGACCTGTTAGACAGCAGTGTAGGAGAAAGGGACTTGGGGGTCCTAGTGGACAGCAGGATGACTATGAGCCAGCAATGTGCTCTTGTGTCCAAGAGGGCCAACAGCATCCTGGTGGGAGGGATTAGAAGGGGGTTGGTTAGCAGATCAAGGGAAGTTCTTCCCCGATGGGCAGATGGGTTGTGGAGCCTCCTTCTCTGGAGACATTCAAGACCCACCTGGATCTATTACTGGGCACCTTGGTCTAGGTGATCCTGCTGTGGCAGGGCAATTGAGCCAGATGATCTTTTGAGGTCCTTTCTGATCCCTAATGATTCTATGATTCTATATCTGTCATAATAATTTCATAGAAACCTAGAGAGAAATCCTCATACTGAAAATGCTTAATCACATTTATCATCTCCTGTTATTACCATGAGAACCACAATATTGAAGAGTCTGAAACAAAAAGGAATATTTCCACCTTAGTCTAACCTAAAAATTAAACTCCACTTCCTATTCCTGATTGTAGCAAAACAGCATAACCATTCCTGAGATTAAATACATTTCTTCTGTTTTTTTTGTTTGGACTGCAATGATACTTCATAGAATCATAGAATCATTAGGGATCAGAAGGGACCTTGAGAGTTTCCCTAGGGGTGCTATATTAGCCATCCCATGATTGGTCTCCTGTGGTACAAGACTATCTGTCTTATGTCATCTAGGATAGAACATGATGCGGCTTTCTTCAGTATCTCTGACACAGCCTGTGAAAGATGCCTAAATAAAATAATAAAGAAAACATATAGTAATATACTCCCCTGGATTCCACCACATTCTGTCATCTGCTCCATACCCCGAGAAACTATCTCATATCTGAATATTGTGCTGAGATAAATAATTTCATTTTTAAGTCAGTGACTTAATTAGAAATTGCTATATTCCTACACAAAGAATCATCAAATAACAGAACCTCATTTACTTTTCTGCATTCTCGTTCTACCCGCATGCCCTTCTTTCAAACCCCTTTAGGTTCTACTGGAAGCTGACAGACTTCCTAGCAAATTTATTCTGTGATTCTCTGTCATTTCTTTGTGATTCTGTGATGCATTAAAATTTAATTCCCTGCACTAGAAGCAGGATCTTTTAAGGAATTTTAACCTTGTTGTCAAGCCTTCTTTCTAGATGAGATCAGCCAAGAAAACACTTCACACATATATACTGAACTACATAAATTTAATTATTAAAGCTCCCTGTGGATTTAATTTCAGAAATTGTTCTACCAATTCAATCAGCTCAGCCTGCACCTGTACACCACAAAGAAAGTGCTTGGTCTTTTTTTAAATACTGAGGGAAAACACAGTTCTTTGGAATCCTCTCCTAAGAGCAATGACCTATGAACTATGAACAAGACTATCCCACTCCTTTTCTGCTAAGGAGACAACCCTGCCCAAGTATGTTGTTCATTGCTAAGGGTGACACTGACTGTGTTTTGAGCCTATTTTTTTTCTCTGGGTTTGAACTTAAGCACGAGACTCACATTTAATTACCACAGCTTGGAATAAAGAGGCATGAATAATCATTATTTAGTGCCAGTCTGCCCCGGCTTTGAACACCCTGTCCCCATGCTCCTTGCTGTAGTCAGCTGGTAGCTAGAAACACAGATAAATTGATGAATTGTTGTTCTCTCTATAGAGCAGACACGAACATGGTCCTTATAGAGGCCTTGCAACCTTCTCCTCTGAAGGTGGCACAACTGGAAGAGTGTGTGCTGCTTTGCTTTAAAGCATGCTAATCACCTTGATGATAATTTAAAGAGCTAGATTATGTTGAATACACACCTTACACTTGAGTACAACTTGCAGGTCAGAGCTTCTGAAAGACCCATTCCTCTTTTCGTCTCTTCATCTCCCTCCTCCAGACTCATGATTCCTTCTCTTTCCATCTCTCCTTTTTACTTGTCAGTTTTTAGTGGGGTGAATCAGCTGCATGTCCCCTAATATTTGCTTTTATTAATTTAGTTTAGAGTGAGATTTAGAAGTTGACACAGGATCTGAATGGTATTAAACTCAGTGCAAGGTGTACGTGTTGCTGGAGGGAGGGGGATAGAATGAGATGAGATGCCTCTTTTTCATGTAGTATATTTGCTCCAAGATTACTTTTACCTTATGAATAAATGTCCTAACTAACATGTTGAATGCTAGACTTGATGATAACTACAGCATCTACAACTGTTGCAGCTGTTTGGGAGCAGCAAGGCTGAAGTATCTGTTTGTCAAGTCTGAATTACCAGATGCCACAAGATACAATATTCCCCTTGTTGTATTACCATTTAAAATAAAATGGGTTTTTTACATTCTTCCTCTGTGAAATTCACTGTCTATGCTTTTTGAATATTCATACTATACTGGCTATTAAAATAGATAAAAATTACATAATTCTACAGACAAGATTCTCAATATTAAATGGTAAAGTCTTGCAGCTATAAGCAAAGCTCATGGCAAGCTTCAAGCATAATTTCAATGCTATGCTGTAGTACAATTATGTCTCTAATGACTCTAATGATTCTAATGGCTAATAGCATTTTTGTCACAGGACTTCATAGTATTACAACAGGGTAATGGAACCGCATGGAGCAGACAAGTGAAGGAGAGCAATGCAGTGTTAAGGAAGTTAGGAAAACATTAAGAGAGGCATGGTGTTGTTTGATGATGCCTTAGTGCCAAATCAAGGTCTCAAGTTCCTAAACAATATTGATAAATGAGAAAGGAAATTCGAGTTTTGCAAAGGAAGAAAATAGCTGTGTGGCTATGTGGCTGCCTTCCTTTGAACTGCTTCAGGATGCTGGTGGGGGTGCTTATCGCTGACACCAGGAAAAGCCAAGAGCACAACCACTAACCTAGCACTTAACCACATCCCTCCTTTGTAGGGCTCATCAGCCTGAGAGCAGCAAAGGGATGCTAACTAATCATACCAGGTTGCTAAATAGTCTTTGGATTCATTAAACTACTTGCACGCATGGCATAGGCAATTGTCCTCTGACTTTGCTACTCTCTGCAACTCTGTATTACACAGTAACTATCAGAACAGGGTTAAATGCGTGGATTTGAAATGTGCTGGTGGAAAACAGTGAAGTAAGGCAGCAGTTGAGTGGTAGTACTTTAATGACATAGAGAAAAAACAAATATTGCTTCATAAGGTAGTATCGTAATAGCTCGTCTCAGAGAAGTGAAATGAAAAATCTTTACTCTGGAGGTGTTCTGCTAGTGATAACTTAGATACCAATTGAAGCTCAGATTTTCCAACAGAGGTTTTTCATTAGAGAAAAACCTAGTTTACATATATTTCAGTGAAATCAGAATAAATAGCTAGGCTTTGTGTCACACAACAGCAGGCAAGACATTCCACTTCTGATAGCACAGGAGTCTGAACACTCTAGAGAACCTTAAGAGACATAAAAGTTTTGACTGAGCAAATGCACTGGCTATCTAACGGACTAAGACAAAGATGTTAAGCAAATGTGGATTCATTTGACTCTGAAAATGTAGATACTATTTGTAAGAACAGAACTGCTTGGAGTATTCTTATGATTTGGGTTTTGTAGAGGAATATCAGTATTAAAATTGGACAAAATACGTCAGTAGGCATCAAACCAACAATGTGCTTAAACCAGTACCTCACTTGAAGTAAAATGGTAGTAGCTGTGATATTTGAGTTTGTCATTCAAAACAATACATCTGTGTCTAACAATGTGATATAGCATCTGGGTCCCAATTAAAGTGAAAACCCTTAATGCTTTCACCTGTCATGGCAGCATTAATAGAGCTCAGTTCTAAAGTAGATTAAAAACTAGGAATTACTTAAGCCAATCCTGGTTTATTATATTCTTTAAAACATCTAAATAGATCCTCTTAGTATCATGTTAAAAAGATTACTTATCTTGCTTTTTTAAATTTGTTTTTACTTTCTAAAGTACAAATTCAGTAACTCAATTTTCCATGTGAAAGAAAGGCCAGGTTAATTTTTTCTCTTGCAAAGACAGTAACTAGGAATCAGTAACTGACACTTTGCTATCAAATCCATAAATGATGTGTGAGCAAGGACAGAATCCAGCTTATATTGCTGTAGGTGCACTGGCATTGCTGAGTTGCCTATAAATTATTTACTTTGTCAAAGATGACAAATCTGCATGTATACAGGGATTGCTTGAGACAGAGCATTTTGCTTAAAGACAATTTTCAGTGTAAAACCACATTTTAGTACACTCCTAGGAGGGACAGTGAAAAGTATTATAATGCTTATTCACATGTGTATCAAATGCATGGCTACAGTTTGGATATGGTCTGGCTTTTAAATGTAACCTCAGAAAAAATTATTAAGGAAGTGTTGAAATCAGCTGATTGAGAGGCAAATTAGCTTTACAGAAAGATTTCTATCATGGAAACAGGACTAAGAATAGAAGGAAAAGTGAAATTACCTAAATGGTGAAATTCCAGTGAACAACCCTTCTACAGCCCTGTCAAATACTTTTGCTATAAAGTAATAAATATATTCTGCTTTAATAAAGATCTTTTTTTTTTAGTATTCTCACTTGAAGAGAAGGGAGTGTGAACTGCTGAAAATTTTAATAGGATGAAGAAATTTATGTCCATTTGATATTTATCTTCATTTTAATTTTATGAACAACATTATTTGAGCTATCAGTTTTCCAAAGAAAACACTGAGTTCTTTTGCTCAGCACAAAATTTCTCTACCAGTAACGCGTTGCATACTGCCCTATGGATCTCATTCTATTGGGATGGACAGGGAAATGCAGGTATGCTCTGCATCCAATATCCACATGCTCAGACAGGATAAAAAATGGGTGCCATGTGTAAGCAATGAAGGTAAGATCATTTTAAGTTGTTATATAATCCTTGCCTCATTTGCACCTGAAGTGCTGCAGAAAACATCAAAAAACATCATAAACATCCTTTCTAGATTGTTCTTGATTTTGTGGTACAACTTAGTAAGTGCTCACCATCTACATAGTGTTAGATGAAGAACTATTTCAGAAGGGATGACTGAGTGTATGGACTAAGAAACATGATAGATAATATTTTTTTTAAGCAGGAAAGATCTGTATTTTCTCTAGTGCTACAAATTTCTAAGTAGTAAAACATGCAGCTTCTTTAAAAATAGTACCATATTAATACTTTCATTTCTAAGGAAATAGAAAATAGAGATGCACTGTGTGTTTTGAATACTACAGCCCCATATGATCCTGGAAGCTTTCTATAGGTTGAAAGCTTGTAGAAATATTTCCATATTTATATGTGCAAGACACAACTGCATTTTACTATTTGATTTGTATGGGAACTGAGAAGTCATCTGGGTTTACAGGGACCCCAGAGAAGTTGACAGTCATGGTCAAAATGATGCAATTCAGTGGCATAACCCTTCTGCAGGACATGACAGCATTCACCGCACTACTCATTGCAAGTCAGCAAGACAGTCTGGAAGCTTCACTAATCTGTGTGTACATTGGTGTAATGAGAATAATATTAATAACCCACACAAAGTAGCTTAACAATCATCCCAAGTGAGACTTTCCCAAAAATAATTTCTGTACATAAATACTGCTACTATCTGCGGTAAAACTGAATCAGGAGAAACTGCAGATATCAGAGAGAAATCTTGGCCAGACAGCACCTTCACAGACAGGAGTTAAGGAAGGTGGGATACTGACCACAGTCTTGATTGAAGGAGACATATCACAAACATTCTTGTTTTGAAGATCTATATATGATCCATATGCAAAGGAGGTCCTTAGGATAATAATAGACTAAAATATATGCTAAAATATTTTTATGGGGGGTGCTTTGAGCCATAATGCAGTGCTTACATTGAAATATATGTCCTGGATTTTCACAGAGGAAGGGCAGAGAGCTTCCCCATTTTCCTCTTTTCCATCCTACAGAATATTCATAGACTATCTGCTCTCCCAAATGTTTGAAAAAAGATGGATCTTACATAAGTGGATAAGAAAATGCTCTTTCAATTTAAAACTTATGATCAAAAACATGGAAAAGTTGTGACAGGTTTTTTTTCAGACAAATAAACCAACTGGCTATGACAGTTAACTAAAGAAACTAAACAGGTTCTGATTGCTGATTACTCTTAAGTGATTTGTTGTCAAGGTTGAAGGCTGATAGTTACAGGTTGCTCTCTGCATTAGTACTTAGTGATTTCACAGAATCACTGAATGTTTTGCATTGGAAAGGATCTTAAAGGTCATCTAGTCTGACCCCCACTGCAGTAAGCAGGGACATCTTCCACTAGATCAGATTGCTCAGAGCCCTGTCCAGCTCGACTGTGAATGTTTATAGGGATGGGACATCTACCACTTCCTCAGGCAACCTGTTCCTGGCTCTTGCCACCCTCATTGTAAAAGAAATCTGCCTTATACCTCATTTAAATCTCCCGCCTTAGTTTAAAACCATCACATCTTGTTTTACCACTACACTTACTAACAGACTATCTCCATATTGATTATATGCCCCTTTAAGAATGGAAAGGCCACAATATGGTCTCTCCAGAACCTTCTTAATCTGCAGGCTGTACAACCCCAGCTCTTTCAGCCTGTCCTCACTCTTTCTTTAAAGAATTTCTTCCAGTCTAAACCTCCTCTGCCTCAACATAGCTTCCAGGAGGAGTTCTGTGCTCTTCCCAGACAGAGTGTGATTGGATACTATTTCCCAGTGTCCTCCTTTCTACCCTTCTTACCATTCTCGTAACTTCATGCTGTCGTGATGTGGATTTCTGCTGATAAGATCAGAAAAATACCTGATTTTACTTGTCCTTCATTTGTATGGGGAAAAAAATTATGTCTGCTCTTTAGATGCAAACAGGTGGCCAGGTTTTGGACAACCTGCTCCATGAGGACTACACCGATTTTTTTTTATTTTAAGCAAGTGAAACACTTGCTTAAAAGGTTAAAACCTTGTATGTGGTCATAGTGGAATTATCATTTCCTGATTCCTCCACCTCTTATTCATAAAAAAAATATGAATAGAACATCTCCCACAAGTACCAAACGTAGATTTTTTACAAAAACTTGTCTTTTAATCCCTCATATTTCCAGCTTTCATATGTCAGCAAAATGTGCTCAGAGGCTGCGTTGGTACTCCAGCAGTATTGGATTTTGTTACCAAAAAGCCTTGAAAATAAGGCAGATATCAGTGAAGAATATATTTTTGCTAATCTGAAGAACCCTATTGAAGTTTTATTCATTAAAGCAGACTGACTCTATATGTTGATAAGGGAAACAAAATCTAAAGCTCATCTCTTCAATGCAAAAGAGACATTTCTTCCACAGCAAATGGTAATCTTTTATCTATCTTGACTTTTGCAGATAGGAAAAAGAGTTATATGTCCAAAGATGACTAATTTTCTCTAATTTGTCTAACAAAAAAATATTACCTGTGTTCTTAGACAATCACTACTAGAAGCAGTCTTGTTTAAAGGGCAAAATCATTATGTAGAGAAGAAACTGATTTTTCCGTTCTCATTTTGGACTCTGTTCCATACTACTTCTACAAACATCTGGATTCACAAAAATGTAGGTGCAAAAGAATCAGGGAGTATCATATGAAGGGTTTTAATATTTTCATTGCTTCTTATTCATATATCTCCTGACAATGTATAGCAACAACAAATTCCAACATTTTCAAGGCAACACCAAATGTTGTGCATTTTTGGTCCAAGGTATAGCTGTTAACGTCTTACACGAATGAGCAAGTCATATAATTCAAACCTATTGATAACCTCCAGATATTGACAATTAAAGCAGCAAATGTTCAGTTTTGCACTTGCTTTCTTCTTACAAGGAGAATTTTCTTAGTAATAACCATCATAGTTAAGAATCCGCTGAGAACTCACCTGCAATATTTACATTCTCGTTCATTAATGTGCAACTTCTCAAAGGATTTTCTTGTGTGGTAGGAATGTCACTTAAGATTGCATCACATTTTTGAGAAATTACATGGTTTTACTTTCTGGAATACTTGATCGCTCCATTTTTATAGTAGGTCTAGTTTTGTTAAATATCTGATTAAATCTCCATTTGACATGAATTACAGGTGACCTGGATTGCAATGGTGGGAAAAGAACAAAACAGAAAAAACACAAATTTGTTAAAAAAGGACAACTAGGATGTGGCAGATCAGAGGAAGAATTCACTCAAACATAGTACCTGGGATGCTTTGAAATGCCAAGAATTAGAGAAGGCTCAGACCTTCCTTCCCTAACATGGAGGAAAGATTTTCATCAAATCATAGTTCATCTATATAATTAGGAATATACATGTTCTGTCCATTCCTAGATGCAAACATGTTAGAGCAATCCTTCAAAATCATCTTGTGTTGCAGCTCTGATGTACTACTTCTACCTCTTCTGTGAATCTATAGACACATTTTCTACCTCAGAGGATACATGAAGGGCACTATCTGTGACTACTATGACTGCTTACTGAGGACCCAGAGTTCCTGAAGTGATTTTTAAGCCCATAATGATATACTATTATTACAGTCATATATATGTATTGCATAAATAATTTATACAGTACTGTATGTATGCAAGCTTATTCTTTTAATTATATGTATATATAATACACATGTCATTTACTTGCATATTACTTATACATGCTATAACTGGCTTTATGGGGTGGTGAGGAAGGAAAAGGAGACACATAAGTTCTTAATAAAAATTAGGAAAATAATAATAATAATAAACAACTGTTGTTTTACTCGTTAACTGACATCAGCTGAAGAAACCAGACAACTATACAACTATAGGGAGAGAGGGATTGTTGATTGGTATGTTTCTCAAGCCAAACTATGTAAATTAATTAAGTTCCTAATAAATGTTTTAGCCAGTTGAGTAGAGTTGTGCTTTCTCTTCTCTATCTTGTATGGAAAATACAAAAACATGAATAAATAAAATTAAAATAAAATGAATGAAATTACTTGTTTAATCAAAAAAGATGTAACACAATAGAAATGCCCAGGAGTTGTTTCCTTCTACAAGTCCTGATCTGGCTTAGATTATATTTTTTCATTTGACTGCTGTTTTTCTTTCAGGTCTCAGTTTTCACAGGTCTATAATTTTGTGAACAAGACTCACCCCTATGGACTCCAGGAGCTGACAGCTTTCTATGTTGGAACTGGGTTACACATCTGGCACACCAACTCACAACCCAGCATCAGTGCTGGAAGAAGACACTCCAAAGCTGACCCTTATATACAAGCACACAATCATGTCAAAACCACAGGCAGTTTAAAACTGCAGTGAGTGTTGTGTCCAGAACCAGAGGACAAATGCAAACTGTGCCTCTGTGTTGCAGCTCTCTGGAGCAGCCACATTCTTGACAGCTCCTGGGTGCTGCAGGACACCTCAAGGGATGAAGACAGATGTCCAGAAATGCTGGACTTCTCATCATGTCCAAGATATTGACAGCTGTGGGGGAAAGATGTAGTGATATATGCATAGTGAATTCATTGTTATGTTCCACGCCTCATTCTGGCATCTGTGGCCTTGTACATGTGCATTTATTTGGAAACAGGTACTTACTCTGGTTACTTTCTTTTTGCACAGTGTTTAGTGTACCCTGTTGAAACGATCACAGTTCAGAATTTTCTGCTGGAACACAGACATATACATTTATATCCCATAAAATGAAACAAGCACGGTATTTTGCTTTCCAACACAGAGCAAATACATGTTTTTTTGAAGAAACCACTCTTCACCTGGAAATGGAAAAGTATCATAGAATCATAGAATTATAGAATGGTTTAGGCTGGAAGGGATCTGAGAGATCATCACTCCAACCTCCTTGCCATGGACAGGGACAGCTCTCAACTAGACTTGGTTGCACGAGGTCTTGTGCAACCTGGATTTGAACACCTCCAGGGAGTGAGCATGCACAACCTCTCTGGGCAATCTATTCCACTGTTTTCCCTGTTTACTTAAAGAAATTCTTTTAGTGTAGGTGAAAATCAGATGCTGATCTCCTACTAACCTTAAACAAATGACTGATTTAATTCAGATTGTAAGACTTGATTTCTATGTAATTGTTATGTTTGAGATCACTTGATTCATTGCTTGCAGAGTTCCTATCAATTGGAGAGTGAAATCACAACATTGTCATTTGTTTAACAGGGTTTTTAGAGGCACTCATCATTCACTACAAATTTTCTTTGCATTTGTTACCTATGTGAGAAAGAGTGGAATTAGAGCCCTAGTGAAAGCTAGAACTTTCCCCTGAGACACCACAGCTTAGCATTTAGCTGCCAATGCTTATGCACATTAACTTACACATATTTACCACTGTTGTATTTTTACTTCCCATCAGAAATGTTATGTCAGAGGCAGAAAACACGTCTTAAGTTTCCTGTAATATCTATCTGGAGCTCCTTGGGAGCGTATGTGTGGAAAATACTTAGGCTTGGTGTCCAAGGATTAATGAATCATTAGAGAAAAGAGAAAAATAGTTTTGCCTAATCTCGCTGTGGAAAATATGTAAAACTGTTTAAGCAGATTTTTAATGAACCTGGCGTGCTCTAATCTTAAAGCTGTCACATCAATAAATTGTGATTCCAAGAAAGCACAGCCATTCATAGCACAGTTATGCTCACATTTACTGTCATGGAAGAGTTGTTCATTTCAGAGACAGTGGAATGGGTCTATATAAAAAAAAAATCTACACCTAGAGTATCATGAAAGGAATATTCAGCTACACTGAGTGCTTGCCTTGATCCAAAAGGCACCCATAGATGGTGATGAAGATATAACTAACTGACTAACTAAATAAATTTACACATATAAGCTCATGAAATGCTAGTTCAGTGCTTTTTGTTATATTTGCTTTCCTAAGGCTGTTGCCATAAGGGGAATTAACCTCCAGCTGGCATGGACATTGTCCTATGTTTTTGGATGATGATCTCTCCTGAGTTGTCTGTCACAGCTGGTCTGATTACAACAGTGGTCTGCATCTATAAAAGTAATCTATCAGCTCCTGGGATATCATCTCATACAAAATGCTATTACAGGTGTTCCTAGCAACAAAGGCTATTATGAGCCTAAGGAATCAATTTTTGTTCTCATCATACTTCTAGATTACTTAGTCAAATTCAAGATCTTAATTCTTTTCTTCAAAACTGCCAGTGGTGTTGTCCCAGTACATCCAAATATTAGTCTGGCAGTGTAAAATAAAAAGAAGACTTACAGCTCACTCTTCCAGTAGCAAAGAGAGAAGGACACACAAATGTGAAGCTTTCTCTGAATTAAAAATTATGGAATAAAAATCCTGTGACTTTGTGACTGTTCTGATCTTCAGCATTCATCATTTCTAGTGACATGCAAGAATATTTGGATATGTCCTACCTAGACCAACTACGAGCTTTATGACCAAGCAAATAAATATATGGGCAGTTGTGTAAGGATCCAACATCTAACAAATATCTGCCTATTCTTACAAGCAAGCACATACAAGCTATGACTGATCCCCTGGTTGCCTTGTACCTGCCACTTGATGCCACTCAGGATGATCTGCTCCATAACCTTCCAGGCACCCACATCAGGCTAACGGCCCTATGGTTCCCTGGATCCTCCTTCTGCGTCTTTTGGATGGGTGCCACACCTGTCAGCCTCCAGTCATCTGGGACCTTCCCTTTAGCCAGGACCAGTTATAAACGATGGATAGCTCTTGCACCAACTCCTTAAGCACCCTGGGATGAATCCCATCCAGACCCATAAACTTGTCACCATCTAAGTGGCAGAGCAGGTCACCAACTACGTCCTCCCATACCTCAGGAAGAGTATTCTACTCCTCTTCCCTGCCTAACAGCTCAAGAGCCCAGTTACCTTGAGGATGGCCAAGCTTTTTGTTACAGACTGAGGCAAAGAAAGTATTAAGTACCTCAGCCTTTTCTCTATCTTCGATAACTGTGTTCCCTCTTTCATTCAATAAGGAGAGCAAATTTTGCCTGGCCCTCCTTTTGTTACTAATGTGTTTATAAAAGCACTTTTTATGACCTTATCTTTTATTATGATTATTTAACAGATGCATTTACAAGTCAGGAAAAGTACTGTAAATTTGGCTATTACATTTTCATATGAGAGACCAGGGAAGAGAGAAGAGGGACTCTCCTGCCATTAAATTATTTTCCTTCCTAAGGAGGTTTAACTTTTAAAATTGTTCTCACAAACTCTAGAAAAAATGGCCTGAAGAAAACCCCCACATTTTTAACACACATTTCAATTCTATTCTGTCATCACCTTGAGAAACACACACTGTAAAAAAAAGATATCCATGGCATTTTTCACAAGACAACATTTGTTGTGCCCTAACTGGCATTGTAATTGTTCATTTAATTATGAATCTCAAGGCAAGATTCACAAAGTTGTGGTGATAATTATTATACAAAGCACCATCAGGCATTGATCAATACCTGAGTGATTACAACCTGGAGTGTGAAAACCTCCATACTTGGTTTAGGCCAGCAGCCCCTGGAAACTTCCATGTCCATGTTAACACCCAAACAGAAACACCAAGATGTGTATTTGAAAATGACCAACACAATATTTGGAAAATAAATCTACATTTTCAGTATGATGATCACAAGCTTACAGTAATTTGAGTTACTAATAAACAGAGTGGTGGATTCTGAAGTTATAGGTTCAAGTATTGATTACTTGTAAAAATATGTTAACAGGATTTATGAGTCAGAGTAATGAGCACACTAATAATTAATATATAGAGTGCAATATCACTTAGGATGAGAGGACGTGGCCTGATGCTCCATGTGTAGGTTGGGTGTTAGGAAGGCTGGTTAGACATGGGAATGGACTGCAGTGGTGGAATCCCCATCCCCGGGGTGTTTAAAAAAAGGCTGCATGTGGCACTTAGCTGATATGGTGATGTTAGGTCAGAGACTGAGCTTGATGATCTCAGATGTGTTTTCCAGCCTCAATAATTCTATGATTCTGTAAAATAAAACAAATAACTGTTTAGATATGTTGAGATATCACAGGTCTGTGCTGAAAGAAGCCAAAGAAACTGGTCCCTGCTTAGTGTGTCTCATTAGCTTAGAACTTGTTTGAGTCAGTTTATCACATCACAGCATACTGGAGTGACTTGACAGTTATTTCAATGTAATATTAAAATAATTTTGCTACTATGAAGAAGCCTGGGACAGAGAATAAAATGTTTTGAGGCTAAAGAAGTCAGAAAAGCCAGAAGTCAGTCTCCATGAGAGAGCAGTACATCTCAGGTTCCTCAATTGGTGTATTCCACCCCTCTGAAAACTCTGGGAACACATCTTTCCTGACTCATACTGAGAAGGTGGATATGTAGGTTAATTTAACTGCCTTTGCTTCCAGCATCTTTCCAAACATACTCAGTGGAAAACATGCATAAGAAAATTACTCTTCATAAAGCTTCAAATATACAATCTTTCAATTCCACATTTTCTTTGGGAACGTTATTTTCTTGATTTTTCCTGACAAAGGCAGTGGTGATAATATATTGCTTTGTTCTGAGTGAATATTATGATCATAAATTCTGCAAATCCTGTTAATCCTACTACAGGATTGTTTGGGATAAGCCTGGAGAAATGTTGTAATCTATGTAGTCCTTAAGCTTTTTCTTTTTATCTCCCCCTCCGTTTTTCCTAAGAAAGTGACAATTATCATACAGTGACATGCAGTAAATTAATCTTAGGGCTTACTGACATTTTAAATAGCTTAAGGTAAATCCATTATTTGTGGAAACAGAAGTAGAGATTGATTAGGATGGTAAGAAATTAAGATCTTCCTAGAATACCTAGTTACTTCAGAAATTCGGGTCTCACAGTTGATTGATGTCCAGTGTGAAAATACACGCAAATTTATTGACACAAAAAGTGCATGAATGGCTGCTCTTGTTTTGGACAGGGAGATAAATCCCTGTACCTGGGGACCATGATCCGAGTATTCTTCAGTGTCACACAATGACCACTTACTAGCAGAAGCTGTGGGCCTGGTGGAGCTTAGTGAATGAGACACACTGGTTTTCACCAATCAAAATGTATCTGTTCTTCTCCATTAAGACTTTTGTCTTAATCAGTTAATAATTTCATCTGTCTCACTGCAGTATGTGAGTTACCCACACAGTGATCTGTTTTGTCTCATTTGCTATTCAGTAGCATCTCCCAGGTGGACAGTAATAGGAGATGATAGCAGTAACACCATCTTCTGGCTTTATGTGTCATACTTGGTAAAGGAAAGTGGTTTCTTAATGACTTGCCAAGCTGTGAGAGTGATAGAGCAGCATCTAATTAAAGCAGCCAGGAAAAATGAGATAGGCACAAAAATCACAGCATGGATGTTTCACAAAAGGGTGGTATTTTCTTCATGTATTGAAACACACTTGCACTATTGCTTCTTTGCAGCATCACCTCAGTGCTACAGCCTCAGTCTAAGCTCTGGAGTACAGTTTTCTGATTTGAAATAACTGCAGCTTGAGAGTCATATAGTGAATTATGCTTTGGTGAGCTCTGGACCCTCACAGCTCTTTTCCCAACTGAATTAATTACTAACCTAGGAAACTATTTGAAATGGAGATTTGCAGGCATTCATTCTAGCACATGGCAGGTGAGAGAAGTTCATCTATGGCATAAACTACAAACTTATTGATCAGCCCAAGCAATAACAGAAAAGGAGGAACATATTAATTAAACTGTATTGTAAAGCATTGACTCAAACAAATGCTTCAATTAACAGCTTAATTTGTTTTGATGTTATTTTGAGATGGGGAAAATATTCGCCACCTGAAGCTATTAACTCACTAATGCATTTTTTCATGTAACAGGGCACTCCCACAAGTTGCTCCCACAGTTAAAATATTCTGCAATAGAGAGTGTGTTTCCTCTGGGAGAAAAACAAATTAAGAAGATAAGGTTTGTGCTTCTGAGACTTGGATAAGTTTCAAACCCTTTATAGTTAAAAAATTCCATTAATTTGATTTCAGTGCTGTACACCAAAGCCATTGTTTCTAATGTGTATTTTTGCAGATTCAGCTGTCCTGTTCACCATTCTTGAGAGAGTGAGGACTAGGCTGCAAAATTCAGAAAGACTAGAGGCAGGATCTTTGCCATTTGTGGGAAGAACTACAGTGAAGTCAAGACTAAACCTTGGCCTTTTATCTTCTGAGCTATTATTATCGCTATGTGTCTCGTAGATTGAGACGTTATAGGGTAGGTCTCACTGGAATAGGTTATACAGAATTTATGGATCCTTCCTCCCTGGAAGTCCTTAAAACTAGGTTGACTGAGACTCTGAATAACTTGGTCTAGCAAAAGGTGTCCCTGCACATGGCAAGTGAGTCGGAACGAGATGATTTTTAAGGTCCCATCCAATCAACCCATTCTATGATTCTCTGAGAGAGACATTCTAAACTAAAGAAATGCAGTCTAACTTCCATACATCTGCATTTCACATTTTTCTGATTTTTCAGGTTTTGTGGGCTGCCTGTCAAAATCCTAGGTCCTCATGGAACACAGGTAAAGGTACTGAATGTGGAGCAGTGTGAATAATTACAGCAAGGAGCAGGAGCTAAGGAACTTAGACATTAAAAGGAAGAGATTTGAGCTAAAGAAACTCATACATGGATGCAAACAAGATTCATTAAACTAATGTCCTTGCTCTAAACTGATAGATAGATAGATGGTATTGTCATACTCCAGTGACCAATGTGGTGTTGGTACGTTGTGTTTTGCTCAACACCTAGAAATAACTTTTCTTCAAAGCTTATGTAATTCACTGTGAAGTTTATTAGCTAGATCATATTTGATCTATGACAAAGTGCTTAAATATCCCTTCAAAGCTTCTGCACTCAGTGCCTTTCTCTTCACTTTTGCTTCTTGATGACTGTAGAAGAAAATACCTTCTCTTCCCAACAGCATTTGGATGCAGTGAGCATACTGAGTGTAACAGAAAGTCCTGAGCAAAATGGTGAGGGCTAATGGCCTGTAATGCCATGCCAAGCCTAGTATATTCAATGGGTTCTAGCAATGGTAAGGCTAGGTGCTGCCAAGAGAGAAATGTTAAGGTTGAGTCCTAGATCTGATCTTGCCAGATACTCTTCACACTCTTATAACAGCTCATGCTCTGAATGCAAAAGAAACCAAAACATCAACCACAAAACAGGTGGAGTGATTTGCCTAACCAGCATGATTTTAATTTCAGTATCACCAAAAGAGGAAACACAAGACAAAAAAATAAACTCTTCTCATCTGCTAACTCCTCAACTTAAATCTTGAAAACCTTTCAAAGATATAAAGATTCTTCTTCATTTTCTTTAGCCATTTTTCTAGTATCTTGATATTGCCAGTGGTTTAGTGGTTTCAAGATCTCTCTTTTTTTAATACACTGGCGGGGCATTCCCTGTGAATTTGTCCAAGAAGGGAGAAATCTTTGTACACATTTGTGTTCTACGACCTCTTCAGTGCTAAAGCACTGAAGTATACACTAATACAAAACATACCAAACATACTGGTTCTTTTCCAACTGCTTTTCATGTTCCTTAGCTTGAACAGAACCCAGTTCTCCTTAACTTCAGAAATCCTCAGCTTAATGATAAACAAAAATTTATGAAATACTTTGTTTGCTATGGGTCATTTTATAGAATTTTATTCTTACTGGATCTTGATATTTATTAGTGTTATGAACCGCCTCCAAGTCAGAGACACACTAGCATGATCTCAGCCAGTGATAATCCTGCTCTGCTTAAAGTCTCTGAGGTGTAATCCATCAGACTAACTTATGAAGAGGAACAACAGAACATGAAGCTTAGTTGCTTTGAACAGACAGCCACAGCAATGTGTTTTTAAGGGCTGAAAGAGCCAGTCATCTATTTGTTAGTGTTTTACTTTGTTTTTGGCAAGTGGCTTGCTATAAACCAGAGACCAATAATTGCTTCAGAGGCAAGGAGACCTAGGACTGAAGCAGTAGCCAGTGCTGCTTATTGTGCCTGTCCCATTGCAGGTCAGACCATCTGTCTGCAGTAAAAACTTGGAAGTGGAAGGAAATGATGGTCTTAGCAGCTGCTGCCTGCAGGTACCAGGTAGGTGCTGGGCACAGGCTGGATCTCTGGCAATGCACAGCCCTCCACTTCCCTGCCCCAAACTTGTCTTTGCTCCATCTGTCACCAACAAGTCCTGCCCCTGGCTGAACAGCTTTCCTCTGTACTGAAGCATGCTGTTGATTTACACAAGGTGAACCTCCATCACCAGTGTCAGGCTGTGACAGGTTCCAGGGTATCACAGTAATGATGAGGCTGGAAAAGACTGTAAAGATCATCCAGTCCAACCTAAAACTGATCAAGTAACCCTAAACATCTGACATCTAGATCATGCTACTTCATCCAGACTAACCTTAAACACCTTGGTATGTTGTACCACTGAATAAAACCAAGGACTACTGACCAGCTGCAGACCTCTGGCTACTACAGTTGAATGTTTTGTTAGTTGTAACTACATGTACACACTTATCTGCCTCTTTATTGCAATGCAATGGTTTGAGAATTTTGATGTTTATCTTGGAAATGACAAGCCAAAATTGCAAGCTTATTTTTTGCATCTTTGTGAACAGCAGTGGTTTTGGGCTGGGAGAAGGAGATTAGAATTTTGATTTCAGATTTCCAGCTCCACCTTCTTCACCAATTTTGTGGTTTGCTGAAATGGAGAGTTCTCCCTGTGTTTGTGGTTACAGAAATTTTCATTTTGGAAATAGATGACTGGTGTGGAAGAACATGGGATGGAGAACTGGACTTCAAAATGCCTGCTGGTGCTAATGGACACGCGCATTAATTTTTCAGGCTCCAATTTTCTACAGAGGCAGGAATGGCTGGATGACTCTTCCCTTTTGGGAGTTTGGACATTGAAGTTTTGGCTATTATTGAGGAACACGTGGTTAATCTTTGTATGTCTTTGTGCGTATGTCATCCTATGGGTTTTTTATGTGATGTGAATTTTTGTATTTATCTTTCTTGTTTTTAACCCAAATCAAGTTAATATTGGTTTTGCCTTCAATTTGTATTTAATTTGTTTCTAAACCCTCCTTATATTGGGGGGTTTTTTCAGCTCTCTAGCACACTGACTAAATTTTGTCTTGGGTTTTTTAACCCTTGACAGGCTGTCTCTGTTTAATACTTCCCTAAAGATTATAAAAATGTACTCTTAAATCATCACATTATTTCTTCTATGGCAACAGTGCAATATCATTTAAAGATTTGGAGCTTCCTGCAAGAATCAACACTTGAATTTCCCTGTCTTTGAGAGTAGCTGTTATCAATACCACGATGCCCAGAGAACTTAGAAATGGCATAGGCAGTCATCTGTTGGCTTCTGTCAGTCCTTACTCATCCATCGGTGTGACCTTTTGCATCCCTCTTAAGTAATATGGACTTGGGGTAGCTGGATTTTTTTCATTCTTCAGATTAAATAGTCCCATATTAGTCCACACTAAGTTTATTGCACGCCACAGGTCAAAATGCAGGGATCATTTCTGATTCCACTTCTGATTTTGACCACACTTCTTTCATGTTTTCATTGTGATGCTGCACTATTTAGATGTGGCATATTAAGTTGCTAATAACTTGTAGAAAATAACCCAACTCATTGTGTTCAGTTATTTTACTTTCATATCCATCTCTTTAAAGTAACTGCACTTTCTGAAATTGACAGCATATTTGTGCAGCCAGTGTATGCCTCTGCAAGTGATAATGCTTGAAGCTTACAGTTACTACCAAGGGTTGGTGTGCAGACAGGCTCTTGCTTAGGCTTGCTCCTACATAAACCAAGGAAATTGCTAAATCTTGTGTGCCATGTTGTAAGTGAGAGGCTTTACCTGATAGGAGGAGAGGACAGGACAGGAATCCCTACACCGACCAACAGTGTACATAATGTTTTAGGTACAAAGCTGAGGGACCTCAAAGGTTAGCCACCTCCTCTCTGGTCTTTTTACTCATTTGTTCGATGGCTTATGTCTGAGGAGAACTGTCTTCAATCTGAAGACATTCTATCTTCAATTCAAATCTAGGCATTCCTGAATCTATGTGGTTCCTTTCTGCCACAGAACTCAGTCTAGGACTTCTCCAGCATCTGCATCAGTGTTGATAGCAATGTAATTGCCAGCAGGGAGGTCAGGTTCAGTATTGGATTTGTACATATTTCATATTATCATTCTTTTCATGTGAGGAGTTATAGTTTGCTTTTAGAATCCGTAGGTCTTTCTCCCTTACTTCCTTTCTATCCTCCTTTCAGGAAGGGAGAGTGGCTAATAGAGAGCATCTGCCATTCACCTGGTGGTCAGCCCAGACTCAATGCATGCCAAAGCCCAAACATTTTTTAAAATCCCATGCACTATTTTTTAGGTACATGTGAAAATAGGATTCCCATCTAATTGTCTAGGCAGAGATGTAATGAAGATGCCTAAGCAAACAGACTTGTTTCCTCTTTGTAGATATTCCTGTTTGATTTCCGATGGTCAAACAACATCATGTACATGGAAGTGGTGAAGTTCTTGTTATGAGAATTACAAAGAGATTTAGGATAGGGACATATTTTAAGTTATAGTGGAAAATACTGAATTTGCTAACAAGAATAAACAAATTCTTTCTGGCATGGAAAAGAATAAAAGGATTGCAAACAAATAAAACAGTTTTTAAAAATCAACAAAAATACATAAAATAAGCTACATCAAGGAAGTTTTTTCTCTTGTGAAGTAGTGAATTTACAACAATCTACCTCAAAATTCTGGAAGAACAATAACAGATTTTACGAAGTGTCAGATTTATTTTGAATATTTGGAAAACATGAAATATGACACCTTACTCTACCATATTGAGGACTCAATTTTTCATTATTTTTTTTCCTTCACCAGAAATTAGTGATATTTGATGTAACTATGTTTAATCACTTTAAAGCAATCATGAAACCTATCATTTACTTCAATGTGTAAGTTTTTAACATACACCACATGGATGTAGCTTGGCAAGCAATTGCAAGATCCAGAAAATTTCCATGTTGTTTGTTGCATTAATTGGGTAAGTAGGGTAATTGTACTGGCATAACTGGTTTAAAATATGTCTATCAGCATTTGAGTGACAAGGGCAAAGATTAGACATCCATGAAGCATTTCTGTGCAAGCATACATTCAACTACTCATCTGAAAATGCCTGTCCGTTTTATGACAGATAGTTGGGATTCTAACGGGAAAACTGTACAGTCAGCTCTGACACTGGTGGTGGATTGTGTATTACAGAGCAGCAGGAGTAAGCTGCTGCTGTATGGGGGGAAGTGGATCGAAAGCCATTGTATCTTGTTCAATGTGTTATCTTTAACCTAGAGAGTGATTTCCTAACAGGGACAGCATAAATTATATGAATAACACTAATATTGCATATTAAGATGGCACATACAGCATATTCAGACATTCAGTAATAAGGATGGAAGTGATAATCATAATAGTTGCATGTTAATCATAATTGTGAAAGTATTATTAAAATGCATAAACAATTCATTGAAATGTATATGCAAACCAACTACAGGGATATTATAATATATAGGTAACACATATGCACTGACTTAACAGTCTTGCCAATTAGTTCAGCACACAAACAAAGATACATAGTCAGCAAAGAGAATGCAGAGTGTCCTGTGTCATGAGGAATATTCCCTGTTTCTTGTGCTTGTTCTGAAGACACATTAGATTTACAGAACTATAGAAAACCAGCCATCTCTGTGACGTTGATAGCTTTCATGCATAACACCATAAAATTACATTCCTAATGGCACTGGTCTTGGCATTTAAATGTATTCTGGAAGATATGATTTTTCAAATATTGTTACATACAGCAGATGCTTTTGTAATGAAATTGCAGTTGATAATTTTTTTCCTGTGGAACACATTTTCATCATCTTAATATACTTTGGAGAAGCTGCACTTTATGTTGATAAGAGCTCATAAGGTATTTGTACACTTGTTCTAAAGTAGACAACTCCTTAATTACAGTTTGAGTGCCTACTGACTGCAATCAACACTGATCACGTAAAAAAGTATTTTTTATTAGATGACTTTACAAAAGTACTTTTAAAAAGTAAAAAGTAAAAAGTAGCTGAAGTTTTTCAAGGCAGTCTAGCTGTGGAAAAGTTATTGTATTGTTTATATTTGTTTTACTCAAATACAAATTTAGAACTGAAACTGGTAACTTCAGGGATCTGTAACTTCGCAAGGAAGTTGGTGTGAAGAAGTTGGTGCTACCACTGTTAACATCATCCCTGCTGAGTGGGTAATGAAACACTTTCCTTTTCAGCACTCCTGTTCAAAAAGAAATATGTCAAGAGCATCAGCTTAACTTGGAGAGAAAAAAGAAAACTAAGCTGTATTATTATGCTGAATTGTTCTGGGAGAAACCTAATTCATTATGTTGGGTAATATGAAATAGATACTGTAGCTTGATTGAAAAAAGGAGAAAGAAAAAAAGGAGAGAAAGGAGAAAGGGAAGGGATGAAGGGAGGAAAATATTTTTTCATAGAAAGATTTGTGATAAAAATGTGTTGAAATACATTTTGCAGTTTTGTTTTTTTACCTCAGAAAGATTACATTTTCAATAAAAAAAAAAATCCATGTATATGTATGTGCATATGTAGTTAAAGACCACAGTGTATAATGGTGTTTCTTTCCTCAGTATACACTGTATACAGTAACTTCTGATTTCCATAATGTGCAGATAGGAGAGGATATGCTGTCTTAACAGATTAATGCTGAAATACTTCAGTGTGGCTGTGGAATACACATAAATAATTAAAAAAAAGTAACTTGTTTTCTATTCAGCTTCAGTACAGAGATGAAGCAGAGGAAAAGAATGCTACATACCTGAACTAACATACTGACCTTAACTTTAAGCATTTTGTTTAGTTTTGCTTTGGGAATTATCAGAAGGCTAACACATAAAGGACTTAAACGCTGAATGTGGCTCCATCATAACAAACTGATTGAGCCCATCTGTATATTGCCTAAGACATTAAAAACCATGGGAAATATATGTATAAGCGTATAAATAAATATTTATTTACTATATAGAACATAATTGGATTCAATATGAAAATTAAGCTCATGCAAAATATTTTTAGCCACGTGAAAAACTACATAAAAGTGAGAAATGAAATTAAAAATAACAAAACCCTATATCACAGATTCATAGGTTCATAGAATGCTTGAGGCTGAAAGGAACCTTAAGATCATCTAGTCAAAATAGTGTCAATATTAATTACAAGCAACATTTTTCTCATTGCTTTTTTAACACAAACTGAGCAACACAAGGCTCTTGTGTTTGCATCTCCTTTTAAAGAATTTATCACTAAAACTTATCTGAAAATTGCTGAGTTGTAAGTTATGACCAAATAAATTTTGTAGGTTGCATGGTGTAATAAACATAAAATGGCTGAAACTGGAAGGGACCTCTCCAGGCCATCTTGTCCAAACTCCTTACTCAAGCAGGATGTCCTGGATACCAAAGGATCACGAGCAGGTTTCCCAAGACAATAACAGCATTGAACTTTTACAGATCAGTAAGAAGACAGATGATCCAGTACATTTTGCAACTGGAAACCAAAAGTAAACTGTAGTCCTACCTGTTCCTCTTTTACTGAGTTTGGTTTGATGTTAACAATATGACATGTTAAAAATATTTCTAAACATGTACCAGATGAATGGAATCAAGGAGGAAAAGCAATTTTGGTGAGAAGGTAACCAAAAATGAAGATTAGCACTCTAAACAAACAGTGAAAGGAATTGTATCTTCATGAGATAAAATACATCTTTTACTATTACTAGACATTGAAAACAGTATTTTTTAGTGTTACAGGCTAAAAATATAAAATATAAATGTCACAAGGTTTTAAGAAGTACAGTTTTTCATAGAGAAAAAATGTGATGAGATTTGGAGTTGAGTATGAAAGTCACAGTTTACACAATGAAGCAGCAGTTTAAGTGTTTTCCTAACCCTTCAATGGAACATTCTAGCAAAGGTACTGTTCAAAAGCACACTGTTCAAAGGCACTCCTGGAACAATAACTATTTTATTGGTCTATGGCTGATGCGATTCCCATCTACAAGAAGGGCAGGAAGGAGGATCCAGGAAACTATAGGTCTGTCAGCCTGATGTCAGTACCAGGAAAGACCATGGAGAGGATCATTTTGAGTGACCTCTCACAGCAAATGCAGGGCAACCAAACGATCAGGACCAGCAAGCATGGGTTTATGAAATGCTTAACCAACCTGATCTTTTTCTATGACCATGTGAGTCATCTCTTGGATGGGGGGGAGGCTGTGGACATTGTCTACCTGGACTTTGGTGAGGCCTCTGACACGGTTTCCCACAGCATTCTCCTGGAGAAGCTGGTGATTCATGGCATAGATTAACGTATTCTTCAATGGGTGAAAAAATAGGTGGGATGGCTGTGTCCAGAGAGTTGTGATTAAAGGGATGAAATCTAGCTAGCAGCTGGTCACAAGTAGTGTCCCTTAGGGATCAGTTTTGGGGCCGACCTTATTTAACATCTTTATCAATGACATGGATAGACTTGACATTAGGAAAAGTTTTTTTACTGAAAGAGTGATCTGGTATTGGAACGGGCTGCCCACGGAGGTGGTTGGGTCACCGTCTCTAGAGGTGTTCAAGGTTAGGCTGGATGAAGTGCTGAGTGGCATGATCTAGATGTCAGATGTTTAGGGTTACTTGGTTGGTTTTAGGTTGGACTGGATGATCTGATCTTTAAGGTCTTTTCCAGCCTCATCATTACTGTGATACTGTGATACTGTGGATGACAGGATCCAATGCACCCTCAGTAAATTTGCAGACAACATGAAATTGAGCAGCAGTGTTGATCTGCTTGAGGGTAGGGAGGTGCTGCAGAGGGATTTGGACAGATTGAGGCCAGTGGAATGATGTTTAACAAGGCCAAGTGCCAGGTCATGCACTTCTGTCACAACAATCCCCAGCAGAGCTACAGGCTGGGAGAAGAGTGGCTGGAGATCTGCCTTGTGGAAAAGGACCTGGGGGTGGTGGTTGACAGGCAGCCGAACAAAAGCCAGCAGTGTGCCCAGGTGGCCAAGAAGGCCAATGGTTTAACCAGCAGGAGGAGGGAGGTGATCATGCCCCTGTACTCTGAACTTGTGAGACTGCACTTTTGAGTACTGTGTCCAGTTTTGGCACCACAGTATAGGAAGGACATTGAGGTGCTGGAGGAGGTCCAGAGAAGGGCAGCGAAGCTGGTGAGAAGTCTGGAAAACAGGCCTTATAAGTAGCAGCTGAGGGAACTGGGTTTATTTAGTCTAGAGAAGAGGATACTAAGAGGAGACCTTATTGGTGTCTATAACTATGTCAAAGGAAGTTGCAGCAAGGCGGGTGCTGGTCTCCTCTCTCAAATTAGTAATGATAGAATGAGGGGAAATGGCCTCAAGCTGCATCAGGGGAGGTTTAGATTGGATCTTAGCAAGAAGTTCTTTACTGAGTGGTTAGGCACTGGAACAGGCTACCAAGTGAGGTGGTGGAAGCACCCCGTCACCCCAGAGATGTTTTGAAAATGAGTAGATAGATAGAACAATTGAGACCATGGTCTAGGGATTAGGGAGATGCCAGGATGAGGGTTGGACTTCATGATCCAGGAGGTCTTTTCCAGCCATGATGGTTCTATGATTCTGAGTCAATGGGTTCTTGCTATATATTGTATCAGTTTCCAATTGTTCTCAGTTTATTGATGAGTAATGCATTGTAATTGGATCGGACCAATTTTAATATTACTTCTTTATCCCTGTAGTAGAAAATGCTGTCTCCTTAGACAGATAATCCTAATGATATTGAACATTTTTGGTGTTCTGCCATCTACCCAATACAGCAATTCAAAAGTCCTTTTCTACTTAACAAACTGTAAACTGAGCAGATACCCTGGTCTGAAGTGGGCTTATGGGTATTGTTTCCCCTTTGTATAGCAGTCTACAAGTGATGAGCTACTGGAAAGAAAATATGAGTCAAAACATCTACAGAATGAAGAGACAAAATTACCATTTAAAAGCATAAACTTGCTCCATTGATCCACTGTATTGCTGAGAACAAGAAGTTAAGATGCTCCACTTAAATGTGTGTGTTTAATTGATTGAGATTTTGACTTCTTACTTGCATTTTTAATATTTTTCTGCATGGTAAACTCTATGATCAGAAAGAAGACGGTTGTTAAAGATTCATTACAGCCATTTTTCACTTGTAGGATATTTAATAAACTACGACTTGCAGATACTGTGCTAGCATGGAAATATATGAATATTTTATAAAAATATGTAAAGAAAATAAATCACCCATCTGAGAATATAGGCAAGTCAGGCTTTAAGTGATAGCTAGTAGTCAAAAAATGTTTCATATTTTTAAGTTCCACAGCCTTATCATGCCTTGCAAAGAGTGTATATATTCCTTAACTCTCTTTTCTCACATTCCCTCCTTTTTTTTTTAAGCAACGCTTATGACAGTCCTAGTCAGCAGCAAAACTGATGCTGAATTTGTTGATAGTTGATTACACCCAGCCTATTACGTTTCATAAAACTTTTTTCATATCTTTGGTCTTCCTTTTTTTTCCACATCTCAGTAGAGCAGAGCCTGGGCTAAAGAAACAGGTGAGGCATGATTTCCTACAAAGTTTGCTTTTCTTTGCTGTCTCAGTTGGTGAGCATCACACAGCTTTCCCTTGCTTCTACATGCTTTTACATTTCATATTTACCTTTCTTCACTTAATTTTCTTTCAATCTATCTACATGACCAGCTATCTTGTGATTACCTCAAGACTCAGTGTTGTACTATTTCTTGATTTCAAATTCAAATTTTCCATTCACTTTGATGATGCAAGACAGAGATTTTTACACTCTATGTTCTACCTGGACAGCTTCAATCCTCTCCACTTCAATGCTGAAGACATTTCTTCAAGAAAGTCTCATCAAACTGGATACCACATAAATGTAAGGTTATACTCTGTTAGGCAATGTAAATAGATTTTGGTATTGGCAAAGCAAAGCAAAGACACAGTTGCATTGAAAGACAACTAGAAAGTGAGCCTGCAATTTTAATGCTGGCAATTACATTCCATGACTAGAGTTTGGGATTAATGGTAAAGTGAAAGTCACAATCTTGGTGGCTTAATCTAAAATGAAATGAAATGAAATCTTAAATTAGACTAATAATATGAACATGTGGAGCAGTTTCCATCAAGTAAATTTAAATTCAATATTAATATTTGACATTTATGTTTTCCGTCAAAATATAGCAAAGACCAGAGTAAAATCTTCCCCCAGTGCAATTCTAGAAAGGATTATTGGGTTTAGTGTAATGAATATGGACTTAAACCGGAAGCTAAAAGGAAGATTCCAAGTCACAGTCTGCCCATGCATCATTTTTAATATTTAGACTTTAGTATCCTTG
Organism: Upupa epops; assembly: GCA_013397515.1. NCBI lineage: Eukaryota > Metazoa > Chordata > Aves > Bucerotiformes > Upupidae > Upupa > Upupa epops. The sequence goes on from VZRI01004794.1 coordinate 30,065, forward strand.
AGGTTCAAATTTTATTTTAAGTGCTATTCCAATCTTAAATCATAGAAAGAAGGAGCTTCAGCTTGCATGAGTCTGGAATCTTAGTTGAAGTAGCTTGTGCAGCTGTGGAGTTTTATGTTCAGGCATGGAGTTTTATGTTCAGGCATGCTAAAACCATAGAATTTTGGAAGGCATGGGTTCGTGAGAAAGTGGCTCTTTGCAAATGTTTCTAAACAAAACAACCCTGTATTTTCAGGAGTTCTTGTTTTGGCTGCTATTGACAATCACAAAAAATGTTGAAAATAGTTTTAGAACAAGGTAAGGAATTGAGTGCTCATGCTGTTTTTATTCTCTCCTTATATCACTTGAACTACAGTCATGGTGAATATCACATGATAACTTTCTATGCACAATTCAGTTCCAAGTTTCCAGTTATCTCCAAATGCTACAAATCCTTTGTATTGCCAAAGGAAGATACCCTATCACTAAGATGACATTCTCCTAATATATGACTGTTGTCATGTTAACTTAAAAGAGCAACACAAGAAAGAAAACAAAGCTTTTTTTCTTCTTGTAACTTTTACTGAATCTTTAAAGTTTTGAATGTGTTGAATAAAGGATGTTCATTATTCCTTAAAAAAAAGTAATTTTTAAAAACAGAGGAGATGCAGAATGCAATAAGGAGCATATCTTTTCCTAAACATCTGGGTTTTTTTCAAGTATTTTACCAGCACTAGAAAAAATCTATTTTATCAAGGTAAGTTGACAAAACAATGTACAAAAAAATAGTTCAGAACAAACAGTCCAGTAGTGAGAACAGTAGTTCCGGAAAGAGGAAAACAATTCAACTATATTATAACAATTACTTTCTCAGTCATCCCATAACCACATAAACCTTCTCAAATCTTGTTTTCACAAGGCATATAGAGATACATTGTACATCCCTATCTTATAGTTATGAACACAGTTAAAATGTTTGAGGGCTTGTACTCAAAATAATTTTACTACATTTTCATAAATAAAGTGCCTGAAACACAAGGCCTTGTGCTCACAGATCTGACCAGTGCCAGGGAGATGGTTCACTGAAGAAACTTAAGATACCACTCATTACAACAGTATTACCATGCAGAGGTATTCTGCTGTTTCATACAAAATCCAACAGAGATTTTTGTGGCATGTCATTACAAAGGCAACACACTTGTGTACTTTTCATCTTCATAGTGCAATTTCCCTGAGGACTTAAAGAAAAGCGAGAAAAAGACCTTCTATGGCACCTACTAATTACTATTTTTGCAGTGCCCATTACCTTTCTTTATTTTTCTATTAAAAAAAAATCTAATGGAGGAATGTTTGAACATCTCAATCAGCAAATTAACTGGGAAGAAATCATTAAAATCAATCAGTAACTTGTGTAGCTTTACTACATATGTCAGAAATACAGTAGTAGTTTCTCACAGCCTTTTTCAGGCATATAAGTTCTGCTTACACAGTGCAGAAAATACTTCTGTACCTTTTGTCTGTACAGAGCATAAAGGTGAAGATGTAGACAGAATCAAGAACAGAGTAGGTAAAGCCATGCAATGTAATTCTTTTAAAAATAAACGTCTATATTACAAGCTTTCACTTCAAGGAACATAAACTGCAGATACTAAAAGATAGTTTTAGAATTCAAACTGGAGTACTTTGAAATCAGAATGGAGCTAAGTTTCATAAATCCTGTACAGATAAAAAGTTAACTAAAAGTTCTAAAATCTTTATTTTTTAATTGCCATCTGAACATTGTTACAAAAATACTTTGGTTTTTTTTTTTTTTTTATCTACTTGGGTTTCAAGTTGATCAGGAGCAAGAACACAGCTTTGGCAACGCTATAATGCAGTTGGTATTTCTATCACTTCCAGAGCTCCCAAGATTTGCAGATACAACACAAATCACTTGAATTCTCTTTGACAGCTGGCACTGCCCTTGTATTTATCATTCTATTGCAGTTACATTTCCAGGAAGTCTCTATCTTTAAAATGTATATATTGAATTTCTGTACAGAAAAATAAGTACTTGTTTCATACAATTAAATTTTTGCCTGGATATGTATTTTTTCTACTGAAACTCTGTCGAGATTAAAATCCAGAAAACCATGTTCTCCAAAAGGATCCTTTTAACACACTCACTTTAGGGCAATTAATATGTATCACTGACAAGCAGTCTTGAAAATTTTACTACTTACAGTACCTAAATCACACTTAAATATTGGTTAGTGTCCTAGAACCAACTATACATCTAATTTAAAGTTATACTGTGGTGGGTTTCTTGCTTTCAAAAAGCTTAAATTCCTCTTACAAACTCTAAAAACAAAAAAAAAAGTGTTCACAAAGACTATTGAATTTTTTATAGACTGATTGCAATTATATGTTCAAACATTTCCAGAGGATGGTGATGGTAACCTGAGGAGACTGAAAAAGAGGAAAACCTGAAAAGCACAATTATATTTGTGCAAGTGAAGGACGATTTCATGTCATGTTGCCATTAGCATGACTACCTAATCTAATCATTGAGGGAAAAAGGACCCAACCAAACATCATCTTCCTTTCATCTTCATGTGCTCAAACACCTCTCCACCCAATACTGTTTTGACATCCCTCACCTTCAATGTTTCTAAGCTCAGTCCCTCCAAATACTTTCTACAAGAACATGTTCCTTACTTGCTTTCTTCTGCTACTCCATTTTTTTACCCTGTGCTTGAGTGTGGATCTGCCATGGGAAGACATTGTGAGGCCTCCATGAGCAACAATCTCTCAGGACAGTCCTTGCTATATCATGCATCCTCTATAGGCTACTGTCCCTTGAGTTTATCACTCCTCTAGCTGTCTTTCTTCAGAGAGTAAGTTAATGTACTTTATGTCTAATTTTTGTTGCATTTTGGCACAGATTTACATCCCACAGCTTCTTGAGATACATTGCTCAGTTGACTGCAGGGTCTAGCTGGGCCAGCTAGAGTCTGAGATTTGAAACTTGTCCATGAAAACACCCTTATTTGCATCTTGTTCTGATGCTGTACATCAAGCTCATCCCTGCTCACTGACTAGAGCAATTCTTCACAGGGATGCAAGGTTCCTATCACCTCCAGCCCCTCAGGGACCAGTGTAGATCAAATTTTGAGTAACCATTTTGTCCCTCTGTCATTCAGAAGGGGCTGAGGTTTCTGATATACCTGGGTTGAATCTGGGATCCCCTTCAAACACTATTCAAGCGTATTGCTGCAGTAGCTGCAAAGACCTCATATGTGATGCTGTTCAAAAAATAATAATTTAAATAACATTGAGTTGGTGAGCTACTCAGAGATTCATATTGCATGAGACAATACAAATTGCAAAGTACAACTTTTGAGGGACTTCAAAGATTTTATTTTCATTGCCATAAATGTTCTTGTAATATTTTTTATCTGTGTACCTTCTTTATTTTTAATTAGCTTTCTATGTCTTGGATGACCTAATTCTATGTGTGTTCAATGTATTTTATGTTTATGCACTTGATGTTTCCTTTTGCTTTCACTGCAATAATTCTTCCCTGACATCTGAATTAACAAAGTAATAATGGAGCTATTATCAAATTAAAAAAACACATGATTATGAAAATGTCCTCTATCTTTGAAATCATTGTGTCTTCAATTTTAGTTACATTTCAATTTACCTTCTCCATGTTATCTATTTTAACTATTTCTCCTATAAATCAAGGGGAGCAGAAGAAGATTTTCAATAGGAAGAGAACATCACAAATCTCTTTTAGCATTGACTCTCAGACACCAAAATTTCCTGATCTTTTCACGTTACTATTTATTTCAGTGGATGAAGGACAAAGCTCATTCACCAATATTGTTCTTAGTTGACCACAGTAAGAATGAGGTATATGTTCTTTATTTAGGATTGTCTAATGAGTTGTGGGTGTTTTCTTTTCTTACAGTACATTGAAAATCATTAGCTGAAGTTAATTTTACTAGTAATGAAGGTTGTTTGAAAATGTCATGGGCTACTCTTTTGTATTGCCATCAGAGACTGTTAGAATAGCATTAGGCTTGCTTGTGTGGAGCGTTATTTGATCTCATACCTTCAATTGGAGAAGGGTTAACACAGTGGATTCAAAATGTGTATTGACTTTCTTCTCCATATATAGATACTCATATGATTTCGTGTCCTGTGTCAAAATGAGCACATCAACAGATCAAATAAACAAAATAGCCTCAACAAAACAAAAAGTCCAGCCACAATTTTAACATTATCAAAGATTGCTTTGGGGATTAGAGATGGGAAGACTTTATTGTGTTTTCAGATTGAATTAAATTTTTTAAGCATGGTAGGTATTAGAAATATTTACTTCATTTATTAATATTTAGTAATGACATTAATATTACTATTAAAGAAATGACAAATTGTGCACCATCTTAGGATTACCTTTTTCTGTAAATCATATAAGATTCTGTAAATCAGATTCTAAATTTTCATTTACTACAAATGACAGGAATATCATTATACACTCTGATGTTCAAGTTTGTTGTTCATAATAGCCCTTGCCAGTACAGCTTGGACAGGGTTCTGAGCAACAGGGTTCTTCTCTAGTTGAAGATGTCCTTGCTCACTGATGGACTACATGAACCTGAAAGGTCCCTTCTGTGACAAACCAATCCATAACACTGTGGTTTTGAGAATATAGGTCTACACTTCATGACAAGATTCAATATTCCTGTACCGTGTGACGAATAACTCCATGCACTGTTTAGCCCAGAGAGGCTAAGCTCTAGTAAATGTTTATAAATACCTGAAGGGTGGCAGTCAAGAAGATAGGGCCGGTCCCTTTTCAGTGATGCCCAGTAATAGGACAAGGAGCAACAGTCATAGGAAGTTCTACCTGAACAAGAGGAAAAGCTTCTTTACTGTAATGGTGACAGCACTAGAACAGACTGCCCAGAGAAGTCTCATTCACTAGAGAGTTTCAAAACCCACCCACATGCAAACCTACATTACAGAAAATACTTCCTAGTTTATGTTTTTCAAGTATCTATGGTGATTAACAGCTATACTGATGATATCTATTACTAATATAGTAGATACCATCACTGTAATACACCCAGCATTTCAGCTCACATTTGTGAGCTTCAAGACAGAATCTGAAGTCAGTACCACTTGCAGGTAAAGTTTTCTACATAGACTTGTTAATTCACAATAATAAAATAATAGATACATTAACTGATTTACTTGAGCTAGTGTGTTCTGAAGAGGTTGTGGAGTTCCCAATTAAAAGGACTTGCACACAACATTTCTTACTATTAGCTAGTAACCAAGTCAACAGAATGAGGGGTTTTTTATGTATTCATTTTCAGTCCTGTGTTTTGTGGATATTAACTCTTCCTAACCTGTGAACGAGCCTAAGAAATGTAACTCCTTGTTATTATACAGCATTCAACACATAGACATATTCTCAAAGGGTTTGTAAGTCCCCTAGTAATTGCTTGGAGATGCTTAAATGAATGCTCTCACTGTATGATGGTACTTGCATATTTCACCCCTATTCTATAATGCAGAGATGGTGGTTTACATGCAAGCATGAGGATTGTCACAGGACTGTCTTCAGTTGTAAGTGAAGTACATGTTTTTCTGCAGCATTTTTGTATGGCATGTTTATTATCAGGTGTCTAGTTATTATGGCTTTTCCTGTATGAACAGTGGGCATATAAATGCTGTCAAGTCCTGCTGGAATCTTGTGTGCAGCATAATGAACGCTTTTCTGGTTGTGAAGATGGATGTAGCGATAGGTGCTGGGTGGAATAGATGCTTTTGTTGAAGTAGAAAAGCAGGCTGCTCGCAGAAGTGCTTTTCCCATGAAGACTTGATGAAGAAGCAGATAACTCCTTTTTAGTGCTGTCTATGAGCTATAAACATCTGATTCTGACTAGTCACACTGCAGAACAGTTATTTCCTGCAGTGCTTTATCTTCCCCACTTTGTACAAAGTGGGAGTTGATTCTCCATCTCTTACACCTTTTTGTACTGTGTAACAGTTACCAGAGGCATTTGCCTTTGTCGTATAGATATTCTGCAGAATTCTTCCAAAAAGATTTTTCCCTCAATAAAATACCTTTTTAGTTTAGTTCTTAAGATACAGAATGAAGTTTTCTCCTGAAAAGCAGGTACTCTGACTTAACTGACTGTCTCCTTTTTTTTTAAAGTCTTTCAAATGTAAATCTTAAGTGTCTGGAGCTGGCTAATACTGGGTACATTCCTGTTTATACAAAACACAACAACAAATAAACATTCTGATAAGGTGAATATCAAAACAAAACTTTCCAATAACTTGATTTCAAAGGATATGTTTTCTTCATTCTTCATTGTATGTGACCATTTTAAAATGTCACTTCAAGTATATTATGTTAGCTGAGGAAGGGACCCTTAGCACAGCACACTTCCAAAAGAAACCCTGCTTAAAGCTCTCTTGGACATGGGGCAGCCATGAAACCTTAGGTTTTGTGGCTGGGAGTGTGGCTAAGGTATTATGAAGAGGTATTTGAAGCAGACATATGTCAACTGTCATGGGAAGCTGTACCAAGATTCACATACTGATTCATTGCCTGACCTATGGGTCAGTCATGCTCACACCTGACCTCCAGTCTCTGACCTCATTTCCCTCTACACAACCCCTTGGATGAACTGACTCACTGCCACAGCATTTCAAGACAATCTAACTTCTTTGTTGTTCCTGGCTAGAGCCAGGCTGCCAGTCCTACTCTCCTTGCTGTGACCTTGCCAGCGAGGAAGCTGCACCTACTGGTAACCTATGCCTGGTGAGACAGGGCAGCTGCACAGAGTGCTGGGCCAGTGCCATCAGGAAGCGGGTCCATGCCAGCAGAACCTGCAGCAGCATCACCACAGGTCCTCCAGATGGCACCCATTAAGGTGGGAGGATCAATCTGTGGGAGTGCAGGGAGGCCTTCCAGAGAGCTCTGGGCAAGATGAGTGTCTGGGCCAAGGCTCCTTGTGTGATGCTAATCAAGGCCAAGTGCCAGCTTCTGCCCCTGGGCCATGACAGCTCTGTGAAAGTCTTCAGGCCTGGCCCTGTGGAGTTGGGAAAGATCATGGCCTTAGTGGAGCCTCCAGCATCTGTAGTAGGAGGGGAGCAGCATTTTCCCAGAGGCTTGTAGTGACAGGATGAATACCTTGATGTACAGCTTTGTGAGTCCCCGAGGCCGTGTTGCCTCTTTGTAGCCTTCCTTGAGTCCACTTCTGGGACTTTGAGGAGACCCCCCTACCCCAAATCGCAGGTCTCATTGCATCCTTACAGTTCCCTGGTAGCTTGTGGCAACACGCCTTTACTACCCACCCACCTGTGTTTAGGTTCCTTCCCCGCCCCCACTTTGGAAGCAGCACCTTGCCCTCTATTTTTTCTTTTTCTTTTTTCTTTCTTCCCAAAATGCCTCCATTAGGCTCAATCTGAGCTCCCGCATGTTCCCTTAAACCCAAATCTTTTCCCCTTTTTCCGCAGAAAACACCTCTGTTAGAGATTGTGCAGACTTGCACAAGGAGGGAGCCCAGGGCTCATCCACAGACTGGGTTTCCTGAACTATAAAAAGGACGCAACTTGTTTAAAAAGCAACCAGCTTCTTAAAAAAAGGACCCCATATCAAGACACGTCTTGAATATAGGGTGTGGTTCTGGGCCCCTCAGTTCAAGCAGGATGAAACACTGCTTCAGAGAATCTGAGTCTCAGGAACAGAGCTCTAAAGGAGGACTGAAAGAGGTGGGGCTGTTCATTGTGAAGAAGAGTAGACTGAGAGGGGACCTTATTGCTGTCTAGAGTTACCTGAAAAGGAGGCTTTGTATTCAAAGTAGAAGGAATGTGCTTTATACATAGGAATTTTCTTTCATTATCCAGAAAAAGCTACACGATAGAAATTCCCAATTTAAGTATTTATTACTAGGTAATTTTTTACGATGAATGTAAAGCAGATTTATTTGTACCTATCAGCAGCAATTCCCTTAAACATTGCCTTTCAGCACAGGTACAGAGCCTGTATTTTGTGCAAAAGCAGCTTGTGTAGTTGGTGAAAATCTGAAAATTTTTGGAGATGATGTTAACTATGCTCAAGTCCTTTTATCAGACAAATACAGAATTTCTTTTACCCATCTCTAAAATCTCAGCAACTTTTTAACCCTTCCAATGAAATCTAAACAAGTGGGTTTTGAAGATTTTATCAAGTTAAGTATATAGTGTAATCTGGAGATTAAACCAAGAGCAAATCTTTTGTTTGTGGTCTGCAGAACTGTAATCAGACTGTCAAGTTTCTGGGAAGTGCTTTAACTGCTGCATGGGAGCGCGTTACAGCAATAAAGCCTGAGCACAGAGAGATCTGCAGGTGTAGCATTCTGGCCCTGCCATATTTGTGCAGAGATGCAATCAGCTAATAAGCAGTCAGGAGAGAAAAACTGATAGCCCAGTCACAAGGAAATGAAATCAAGCCTTCTTTATCTGAAGAATTCCACATAGAGTTTTTCAACTGTCCTCGTCTGACATCTACTTTGCTAAGAAGGGATTTACTAATGGGCTTATCATCAACATCCATTAATTATTGTTAACAATGTAAAACTGTGCACATGCCTCTGTGTGTGTGTCTGTGTGTGTGTCTGTGTGTGTTTGTGTGTCGGGGGATTTTAGCCCTTGACAATAGTTAAGAGCTTCGGAGTGGAGAGGACAGTGTTTCTGCGCTTTTACTCCTGCCACAAAGGTTAGTGAGTGAGTTATCAAGCCTTTGGGGGATGGCACAAGGCACAAACCAGGTGATGGCACTATTCACATCTGCAATTGCTAAGCCTATTTTGGGCAGTGGCCAAAGCAAGTCAACAAGCTTCCCTTTTCCTGCTGGAGGACCTCCTGGTTCAAAGTGAGCAAGTGACACTGGCCACTAGCACCTGTTTTTTACCTGGGGCATGACAGTGGAGGACAGAGTGAGCATTTGGATCCTCAGAGAGCAGCAAAGACCTCTGCAAATCCATGGTGTAGTGCAGTGGAGGAAGAGAGTGCCATCTGCCACCTGTGGAGAACACGTTTCCAGAGCAGAGGAACCAGCATTCAGCACACAGAGCAGGCAGCTTGTGCTTATGGGAAGGCTGGCCTTGAGGAAGTAGAGCAGTGTCACAATCTGTAAATTAAAGTGGACTCATGAGAGGTCCAGTCTATTTGGGATTCTTAAAATGCAAAAATAAGGTGAATGCATCCAGAGGTATGTGTTGACACAGCTTTATTGTTCAACACCTGTGATAGAAGGAAAGGAGAGTGGTGAAGCAAGAAAAGAAAAGAAAAGAAAGGGGAAAAGAAGAGGGGTAAGAGAGGAGCAGAGAGTGTGTATAAGGAAATAGCACCACAGGGATCTCTCGCCTCAGGGTCCCCAGGCTCCTGCTAAACCAACGGCATCCCACTGGTCGTCTCTGACAATTGATGGGTCTTTGGTGGGGGGTTTTCCCCAGTGCACTTTATACCTTGTTCCCAGTTCCTTTCATTCCTTTCTTGAGGAATGGAGTTCAGGGATTTTCTTCATAGTTGAATTCTACATTCTTGTTTTCCAAGGTCAAGACTGCTGTCTCTTGACTCAAGATCTTAGTTGGTAGTGGTCAGTGACACAATAAATAAAAATATTTACATTTTCAAGTCTACAAAGTAATTTGGCAGAGCATCAACATCTATTAATTATTGTTAACAATGTAAAACCACTGTTTAATGCAAAATAGATAACTCTCAAATAAAGTGGTAATATGAAATGCTTTGAGATGGCAAGAAGGAATAACAGAGTACTAACTGAATCCATTATTTTATGTGGTCATTAGCAAAAAAAAAAATGTAGTCCTAGTAGAAGTTCTTGAAAAGATTTATTAGTACTTGAAGGATATTTAAACAATTTTTCATTTCTATTTCGACAATTGTAGCTTAACTGTAGCAATAAAAGCTAACACTAGCCTCCATTAAGAGTGTTATTGTTCACATATTTATGAGAAAATAAACAATATGCTAATATAGGTACTGAGCAGTAATGAATAGGTTTTGTTAGCACTGTCTTACACAGAGATAATGGGATAAATGATGTAATGGATACATTTTGTGAGATAGTTTTGATTAAAAAATACTTGTTGCTAAGGAAACTTACTCTGTTTTTGCATAGCAAGTAGGATTTGAAGGAAAATGGTGAACAGCCTTACGTGTGTTTTATATAGCCTTATATAGTTCCTCCTAAGATGATGTGCACAGTTTTAATTCCAGCTTTTCACCTGGCACTGTGTAATCACATTTTCTGAAGTGATTAAGAATCTCAGAGCTGTAGGAAGCTTCATATATAGAAATCTCAGCAATGAAACATCTCAGGGGTAGAAATGTGATTGATGTTTTCATCCTGTTGAACTTTCAGTAAACTTTCACATGGAGTGAAGTTTCTAGAAGCTTTCCACTGTGGTCATTGAGCTTGGTAGATATATATACAAGCAAAAAATGGAAGTTGTTGGTAAGATCAGATAGGTCCAGTGTTCACACCTGTTTGGTGTCATAAACCCATATCATGGGATAGACTGACAGGTCTCTCTGAAATGCACTTTAGTGTCAGCTTTCAGGATCTGTTTTTGGAAGATAATATTCAGCACCTTAATTAATTGTTATTGCTGGGAGTAGCTAAGGACTACACACTGTGAAACAGACTGCCCATTGCTTAGAAGAATATGTTCATGCCTTCTGGAAAAAGTATGCGTCTGTTTGTTAAGACTTTGGAGGTGATCTGTATAGGAAAATGCAATTTGACAGCCCCCTTCCTTTCCTTGCTTGCTTGTTTGCTTGGCTTTGTGTTGACCTTGCTAGTAGAAAATCCTGGGATCTGAGGGGAAATGCTGTTTGCATTGGATTCCCCTTTTGGATCAGAATTTATAGTGATTACCCAATTGACTTTTTTAAGATAATTTTCTGGTTTGACCTCACTTCAGCTTGCATAGGTGCAAATCATGCTAGATCTGAAAGCCCTGGCATGCCTCCTTTTGGTCACAACCAAATACAAGTATACTAGATCATAAGAAGAAAAATAGTGTGTGGATGTGTAAGCATAGGAGGCAGGTAAGCCAAAGGAGTGCCCCACCACTCTGGTTCCCTGAAAGAGGGAATTGTCATTTTTGTCCCCAGAGAACTGGAGAAGCAAGAGATAACATTGTTAAGGGGTCACCTGAATAGTACACCAACTTTCACAGTGTGCATTTAACTTTTTCAGTGTATTGTTGTTTGGCACATAGAGGGGAGTTGCCTCTGACAGTGAACACCCAGGAGTGGGGGAAATTCCACCACCACACAATCAGTAAGCAATCTTTTCTTTTCCCATTAAAAGACATTTTCTGTCTAATTGTCTTCCATCTGATTTTCCACTCAGCAAAGTCTTTATCTCTTTGTCCTGGGTTATAGAAGCAAGAAGTTTGTATTCTATTTTCATCTGTTGAAAAGCAATTGGGAAGCTGTATGGTTTTATTTTGGTAACTTCAGGAGGGTGGGGGAGTGAATGCCTCAGTACCGGCTTGATTGTTAAAACCAGGCGAGGTTAAATATCGTTAAGTACCCCCCTGATG
>VZRI01004795.1:0-26907 GCA_013397515.1 Upupa epops
CTCAGGGCTGCTTTCAATCTGTTATTTACATCTCATTTCTCCCCATGACCAAGACTCAAAGTACCCAAACATCTCATTACAGCATTAAAACCAGAAGGGTTTGATTTCTCAGGGTACATTTACACAATGCCCCTTCGGAGCAGCTCATCACCTCCCTCACCCAGCCTGTGGGCTCAAAACCCACCACGCAAGCCCAGCCTCAGATCCCATCGCTGGCTTCCAGCGGGGCTGTCGGGTAAAAGAGAACCCTTGCTCCCAGCATTTTGTAGCATCACCCTAAACCCTGTCATGAATCCGGCCTTTTGTTTCCACAGCTCAAGCCTGCAAAGAGATGAAAGGTGCTCCAAGAAAACAAGTTCTTCAGCAAGCGGATGAACTAATGAAGCCCAATTCCCCACAGGTTTGCCTCTTGTAGTTGGGATTCTCTGATGTGTGGAGCAGTGTGAACTCAGACTGGGAGCTGCCCCACACCCAGGGCTTTCTGAGCAGCTTTCTTCTCCCACATGCATGCTCTGCTGTCTCGTTATGGTTGGGCACGTGCTGCACGCTTGTCCTCTTGCAGGCTGGCAGTAGGGTTTTGGGGTTACATCCCATGGCATTATTGCATCAGATCTTTTTTAGACCATGTTTATCACAGAATTATTGAGGCTGGAAAAGCCCTCTGAGCTCATCCAGCCCAGCCCAGGACTTGACATCCCCAGGGCACTAAGGGCCAGAGTCAGCCTGTCCTTCAACACCTCCAGGGATGGGGATTCCAAGCCCTCCCTGGGCAGTCCAGTCCAGGCTCTGAGCACCCTTTCTGTAAGGAAGGGCTTCCTAACACCCAACCTAACCCTCCCCTGGCAGCTTCAGGCCCTGCCCTCTCATCCTGTCGCTAGCTGCCTGGGAAAAGAGCCCAATCCCCACCTGACTACAACCTCCTTTCAGGCAGTTGTAGAGAGGCAGAAGGTTCCCCCTCAGTCTCCTCTTCTCCAGGCTCAACAGCCCCAGCTCCCTCAGCCTCTCCTCATCAGCCTTTCCCTCCAGGCCCTTCCCCAGCCTCGTTGCTCCTCTGTACCCACTCCAGCCCCTCAATCTGTTTCTTGAAGTGAGGGATCCAGAACTGCCCCCAGTACTCAAGGGGAGGCCTCCCCAGTGCTCAATGCAGGGGGAGAATGATGTCCCTAGTCCTACTGGCCACACTAGTGCTGATCCAAGCCAGGATGCCNCTGGCCACACTAGTGCTGATCCAAGCCAGGATGCCATTGGCCTTTTGTGTCACCTGGGCACCCTGCTGGCTCCTGTTCAGCCTGGTTGTCACCCAGTGCTGCCAGGTCCTCCGTTATCAACTGGTCTAAAGCTGGCCAACAGTTCTGAGTGTCACAGGCTGGAACAACAGGTGAGAGATCCACACCCAAAGCTCCGTGACTGCAAAACCATCCTTTATCTCCCCTCTATTCACAGGGGCCACAAACATGCAAAGGAGATGTGGTTCAGGCTGGCCCAGAACGAAGTGGACCTCAGTATTCAGCTCAGTCCATGAACAGTAGTCAAAACATAAGTGATGAACAAGCCAAAGCCTGATCTTCTCCCTCCCTCCCTCCACACCCTCAGGGGACCGCAGCTCCAACAGGACAAAGAGATCAGCACCCAGAGCCCCATCTCAGCACTAAAAGCAGGAGTTTGTGTTTCACCCAACGCAAACACGGACCTGGGAGAGCAGAAGAGATGAAGCAAAGACACGGATGGATGGATGAAGGTGTTTGCACAAACCTGTTGCACATGCACGTAGACCAAAGCTCACGCTCATCCGTACCCCTCGTGCCGTGCATTCTGTAAGGTCAGTGTGGATCTAAGCAAGTTCACGGTGCCCCAACACGTTACTTGTTGAGGTCTCATGAGAAACCAACGCTGAACTCCAAAGCTGACGACCTTCTAGTGTGAAAAATCAGGACAGACTGAGCCTCCAGCAGCAGCCTCAGTTAGTTCTACCTGTTCATTGCTGCAGGAGCTGCTGCGTACAGTGTGTGCAGCTCAAGAGAGAGCTCACTGTCACCGGTGCTGATGGTGGGGTGTAGCCCTTCCGCTGGGAAGGAAGGAATCACTATCAAAATCAATAGCTCTTCTTCTCGGGGAGGAGAATTATCTAAGCAGGGAGAAGTGGTTCCCTTGCAGCTGGTTGGCTTTGGTAATCCATTATTAATGGTTGAGTTACAGGGCTGGCACTCTCAAAGGTCACGTTGGCGTAGGAGCACATCAATCGTTCCAAGCATTCCTCCCTGCAGCACCTTTGCCAGGGTCCAGGAGTTCACATGGCAACTCTTGGCAGCCTTTGCTCTGGATTCTCTCTGCCACAGTCTCCAAGAAGCCCCCAACACACCATGATAGAATCTTCCTAAGAGGGCAAGTATCAAGACACACGGCACCGTTTCCATCCCTCCAGAAGCTGTCTCACTCCCAGCTTCAGCAGGGGAAGCAAAGCCTGTGCAGTGGAGAACCTTGTGTTGGAATCTTCAAGCTGGACATCAAGCACAGGGCAGAACAAGCACACCTTGACTTGGCCCTTGGGAGACCTCATCTCTGGTACTGCCTTCAGGTCTGGGGCCCTCATCATAGGAAAGACAGGGAGATGCTGGAAAGGGTCCAGAGCAGAGCTACCAAGCTTGTGAGGGGTTTAGAGAACCAGTCGTGTGAGGAGAGGCTGAGGGAGCTGGGCAGGGTTAGTTTGGAGAAGAGGAGGCTTAGGGGGGACTTCACTGCCCTCTCCAGCTCCCTGAGGGGAGATTGTGGAAAGGAGGCTGTTGGCCTCTTCTCCTTGATGCCTGCTGACAGAAGCAGGGGCACTGCTCTGCAGTTGAGGCAGGGGAGGGTCAGACTGGATCTGAGGAAGAGATTCTTTGCAGCCAGAGTGGCTGAGCACTGGCAGGGCCTTCCCAGGGAGGTGGAGGAGTCCCCATGCCTGGAGGTGTTGAAGAACCGTGTAGCCATGGTGCTTCCCACCCTGCTCAAGTGGCAGCAGGGAGGGGGTCAGGTTGTGTTTGTCAGTCTCTCATGGATTGAGGGGTTGTGTTGGGGTGGGGATGGTTGGACTCAGGGATCCAGGAGCTCCTTTCCAACCAGGATGATTCTGTGGTCAGCCAACTGGGTGCAGGTGCTGGATGAGGATGCTGAAGAACAGGAGAGACAGACTTTTAGCTGGATATGCCTTTAAGCTTGATCCAGCTTTACACAATCACAGAAGATCAGGGGTTGGAAGGGACCACAAAGGAGCACCTAGTCCAATCCCCCCGCCAGAGCAGGATCACCTACAGCAGGTCACACCGGAACGCGCCCAGATGGGTTTGAACGTCTCCAGAGCAGGAGACTTCACAACAAAAGGACAAACATTCTGAGATCTTCTCTCAGAATCATTTGCCAGAACATTCTCCCTCTACAAAAGCTGTGGACAGCTTCCATCTCCAGTGTTTCACGCTTTACACTGGACCCTTTCCCTTC
The DNA here is from genome assembly GCA_013397515.1 of Upupa epops. Classification (NCBI taxonomy): domain Eukaryota; kingdom Metazoa; phylum Chordata; class Aves; order Bucerotiformes; family Upupidae; genus Upupa; species Upupa epops. Next base: position 3,475 of record VZRI01004795.1, read on the forward strand.
AACAAGAGCGTTTGCTCCGGGAAGCAATGAGCGGACTCCGCCTGGATTCCGCATGGAATCCACATGAGATGGGGAGCCAAGATACCAACAAAGCCCTCATTTTCCATGGGGAAACAGAACACAGATGAGAGTAAATCCCATCAAACCACATGAACGAGGGTCTCCCTTTGGCCAGAGGAGCTGGTCACTTTACCAAGAGCTGTGCTCAGAAGTCCCATCAACAGCTGAATATAAATTTCAATGACTCACATGAGCGTCTCCATTGCCCCCGTACCATGTCACGAGGTCACCTATCGCACATGTTAATGACCCCCAGGGTGACAGAGTGCTTTCTGGGGTCTAGCCCGCACTCCTCTTTATTCAGTCCCTGTGCACGGCCCAGGTTTTCGCCCTTGTCACTTATTTTATTCTGAAGCCAAACACAGCCACACAATGCACTTGACCTTTGCCCTGGAGGGAAGGCTCCTGGGATGAAGGAAGATTTCACTCTTTATTCCTTTCTAATTCTAGTTGTTCCTCTACTGTCACGGACAAATCCCCACTTACACAATAGAAATCAAGCTGTCTGTTCTCCTAGTTCTGGGACTTTCGCCAGGGCTTCCTTCTCCTGCCACAGACCATCCAGCTCCTCTCCACATCTAGTTTTCCCCATCCACATCTGTCCCCCCTAATCCTCGGCACAACGTGGCAGAAAGGATGAGTGGGATGAGCTTTCGGCTACAGATGGCCAGAAGCTGGCAGAGGTTACGCATCTCACAGCCCAGTGAACGAGTAATTTTGGGGGATAGCCTGGGACTGTTCATCTACTCTGGATGTGTGGCCAGGGTAGGGTGAGCTCTAGGCTGCAAAGATGGTGTGAGGGACACCAGGCTTTCAAAACAGGCATCCATTTGCACAGGGCATCCTTCCAGCCAAGCTCTGAAGACCTAAGGAGAAAGAGCAGGTCCAGAATCTACCAGCAAATGGCCATCACATCCTATTCCCTCAACTGTCCTGACTCCTCCTGCTTTTAATTATACTCTTACCCGAGGTTCCCTCTGAGGCCAGCAGAGCTCCTTGAGGATGCTGATTTCCAAGAGTGAAGGCAATGGATGCTGCTGCTTCATTAATTCACTGAAACACGGAAAACTGACCCAGGACTGATGTCAAGCAGAGTTTCAGCTGGATTTTCAATGGAGAGGAGTTCCTGGCATTTGAAATATAGAGTGAGAATCAGGGGTAAAGAAAAGAGTTACGGATGCTCACCTCTCACCCTTGTGTAGCTTTCATCAGCCTTTAAAAGGTGCACTAGAACCTTCAGGTTTCCTTACTAGCAGGATCCTCCCTCCCTAGTTTCATGGGTAGAGCTTAGTGATTCCAGTGGGTACCTGGACCTGACATCATCTCATTCTGTATTTGTGTCAGTTTACTGCCTTAAAGTTGTAGGAGTAGAATAAAACTCATCTGCACCTAGCCCATCGCAAGTCCTGAGTCTCAGATGACTCCCAGATCAAAGAACATTGACCAACATGTGTAACAAAAGGCAGAAGATGGAGGAAAACTGGTTTGAAAGCAACTCAACCCATGGAGACCACAGTTTTCTTCGTGAGCTCAGTAACAGCAGAGTGTCCAAGCAAAGAGGAGTTTGGGGAGAGTTTATAAGAAGACATGGAGGGAGCTACTCTAGGGGTATTGATAGAGAGCTCTACCAGTGGCTGGGAGTCACCCATCCTCACACCAGATGGAGGGCTGAGTGGGAATGTCCCAACTATCAGCCTGTTCTACTTGCACCAAAGTAGGCGATGAAGAGCCTCGTGCACTCCCTCACTTCTCTGCCATCCATCATCTCCACGGGACACCCAGAGGGAATCTCAGCTGGAGCCAAAACACTTAACCCCATGAAAGACCAGTGCCTGTGTTCCCAGAGACCAGCTTTCTTCAGCCACAGGCATTTATTCATCTCTTTTTCTCTTGCCTTTCTGTTGTGTTAACAGAGCATCTAATGTGACTAAATAGGACAACCTGCTCTCCCATCCCCATGAAAAATAAATGATCTGCTTTCTCTCAACTACCTTCCCCCTCCTCCTGGCACTTTTCCCACCAGGACCTGTTCTCCCTTGGGCAGAGCTCATGGAGAAGCCTGGGAACCTCCCCTCAACCACACCACGGCGGCAGTGGGAGCCATTGGCTTGAGCCATCGAAGGCAGCGGGAGTTTGGGGGAGTCAGAGGAGGGTGTGGAAGAAGGATGAAGGGGGTGTGGGTGGATGTGGGGGTGGAATCTCTGTGCAAAAGCAGCCAAGTGGCAGCTTACCCTGTTAAATATTAATCATCTCTGCTTCTGCAATTTCGGCAACGCGTCTAGGCCCACCACTGCTGAATATTTCATTAACACCACTCGCTTCCAACGGCACTTCTCCCACTTTGCTTTCTTCCATAGACCCCTCTCTCCCATACCTGCCCTCCCCCCCTACCACCAGCTCTATCCCTACCATGACCACTGCCAGCCATGGCCATGATGCCCATCCTCCAATCCCACACCCTGTGGCGAGCACCACCCCAGCCTCACTCCATCCACAGCCCACGGGTGGCAGTGGCCGTGTGGAGAGAAAGCAGTGAGGCTGTTCAGAGGAGGGAAGATCATCATCTCCACTGGGAGGAAAATATAAGTGCACATCAACAAGTCCCACGCTAAATAATCCATGAGGCATGGCAGGGCAGAAATGCTGACTCTGGGCTGGGAGCTTTTTAAACCCCGTAGTCTGTGTTTCTTCATCGCTGGCTTGTTCTGTGCGAGTTCTTGGGGAGTGCAGGCAGACTCACAAGGCTGAGCTTTGCTGGCCCTGAGCAATTTTCACCTCAAGCTCCTAACTGCAGCTTTTCCCTGCCAGTTTCTAGCCACCGATGGAGAAGAGCCTGCCTGTGTGGTGTGGAGCACGTTGGGTGGCTGCAATCAGCCAGGGTAGTGGCAGGAAGAGGGTGCCCCATGTGGAAGGCATGAGGGTCCACCAGTGAAACCAAAGTGACACAATCTGCTGGTGCTCTAAACCAGACCTGATGGCTCAACGTGCAGGCTTACCCCTCTGGTTTCCCTTCTGGTGCCTCTTCTTAACACTAGCTGCAAATCTCTGCCTCTCCCTGTCTCCTAGACCTTTCTTCCATCCACTCTGTCCTCTTACAATCTTTTCTTCATCCCCAGTCTTTCTCCTGTCTACCATTACATTACTCCTGGTTGATCTTTGAACAGCCCACCTTTTGAACTGTTTGCCTCCTCCTCCTTAATGAGGTTTAAATGTTCACACGACCCTGACACGGTTATGATGAGGTGGGAAAACAAGACAGAGCCCACACAGCCTTCCCACCTAATCTGCTCCTGGAGATCTCTCATCTCATAGACTCATAGAATCCTTAGGGATTGGAAGGGACCTCAAAAGATCATCCAGTCCAATCCCCCTGCCACAGCAGGATCACCNTCCTTCATCACCTTCGTATCTCCACAGAGGCTGGCAGGGATGTGAATCATGGGATAGATGTTCAGCTCAGACCTGGGGGGGTCTAATTTTTGGGTATCTCATGAGACAAACCTGGGCAAAAGGAGACAAAAGGGAGGAGACAGTTACTCTGGCTGAGCTAAGTGAGAGGCTCTCTGCCTGCTGTTGCTGCTACGTGGGCTAAGATCATCTCCAAGCAAACCTAAGTCAGTCATCACACTGCGGGTACCAACGTCATCGCTGATGCTGTTAGGACACCGTTCACTACTCACTTGGAGAAAGACGCAGGCGTCGGCTGGCGCGAGTCGTTCCTCTTCCAGGCAGGTTTGAGCGTTGTTCTCTGTCAAGAACAAACCAAAAAGTAAACCAGGTTTTGATCAATAGCTGAGCGAGCGCCTGAAGCCAACGGCCCGTCTGCTGCGAGGGAGGGTTTTCAACCTCATCGGGGGAAACGGAGATGTTCCCTTTGTTGGAGGAAACGCTCGCCCAGAGAAGTCACGAGAAAACCCTGAATGAGAGAACTTCCTCTGATTAATGCAGCTTGCTCCCTCTCTCCCCCCCCCTCCTTTTTTTTATTAAAAATTCACAAGGCTTCCCATCCCTTATCTCAATTAAGCAACTTGTTTGTCAGGATTATTTGTTACTCGTTTTCATAAACATTTGATGAATTATATGCAAACGTCTCGCTAATGTATTAACAAGAGCGAGGATTTAATTACACCGCACTCAAGGCAAGCGGGCTTAAGGCTCCTCCAGCGCAGCTAATTGTGCTTCCTCCTGTCTCCCCGCATTGCAAGGGGAGGTTTCCTCTGGGGGACAGCATGTTCCAGCCTGCAGTGGCAACGCAGCGCCATCGCCGAGTCCAACCGCACTGACCTTGGGTAGAAGGCTGCAGCTCGGGCTTTGGGAGCAAGAGGAGGAGTTGATGCAATGAGTTTGATCTCAGTTCTTAGTGGAGAGGATGTTGTCAATACAACGGAAGGGTTGTGCTTGACCCAGCCTCTTGAACACCTCAGTTTGGGAGGATAAGGGGAGTTTCAGACTATCTGCTGTCCTGGAGAGCAGGAGACTCAGGCACAGCCCCAGAGGCTTGTGTCACATTTCATGCATCTCAGAGCATCCAGACCTGGTGCTGATGCCTCGCTTTGTTCCCTGTGCTTCTGGAATGGAAACCTGGACCTATTCAAGTCAAGGTTAGCTGCTGCCTTGAACTATCAAGCTCAGCTGCTTTAAGCCCAGCCTAACCTTGATTTTCTTCATTTTTTAGAGACTTGCTGTCTATCACGTTCCACAGCTCTTCAGCTTAGACCCATTCTGCTGAAAAACAGTCCTGTCATCTCCAGGGTGTCCCCTGTGCTACCAGACACCAGACTCAGCTGAATCTGCAGTTCCCAAGAGGGATCTAGGAGATGAGTCTTTCACAGTGTAGGACAAGACTAGCACTATAACTTGCAGACAGCTGGATTTTCTCGTGATCTTTTCTGCTGCAGCAGGATTTGTTCCCATCCCTTCTTCCTGGAATAGATAAAGCACAGAGATGCCTGCATGAAGGAACTATATGACTGTACAACCATGGAATCCTGGATCCTCATAAATCCCTTGCTCCTTGGTGCTGTTGAATGCACCATGAAAGTACCTGGAGCAGTAACTCCCCAGTCTTCAGGTCCCAGCTCTTCAGCACAAGCAAAGATCATTTGGTTCAAGGGCTGTCAGAGGGTAAGGAAGCTCCAGTCATCGCTCCCATCCACCCGGGACAGAGCAAAAACCCTGCTGAAGAGAAGCCCCCCTGCACAAACCCTTCCTTCCATCACCTGTTTTCCACAATCAAACAGTACTTCTTGCTTCAATAGATGTCTGTAAATAACCCATCGCTGCCCACACCACTGCCACTCCTTAAAGGCTTCAGCATCTGCTCAGCGCTCTGCTGGGATCTGTGCTCCTGAAAAACCTCTGCCCTAAGGTTGTTCTCAAAAAATCCCAAGTCAGAAGCACAACATTTTGGCCAAACCTTCTGGTTTGGGGATTTGAATGGGCAGAGGATGAACAGGGCCAAGGGCAGGGGACTACACTTTGACCACAATAACCCTCTGCAGCTACAGACTGGGGGATGAGTGGCTGGAGAGCAGCCTGGCAGAGAGGGACCTGGCAGCACTGGGTGACAGCCAGCTGAACAAGAGCCAACAGGGTGCCCAGGTAACATGAAAGGCCAACGGCATCCTGGCTGGGATCAGCACTAGTGTGGCCAGCAGGAAAAATGATGTCACTCTCCCCCTCCACTGGGCACTGGGGAGGCCTCCCCTTGAGTACAGGATTCAGTTCTTGGTCCCTCNACCTCCACAACTCCCTGAAGGTAGGTTGTAGACAGGTGGGGGTCAGGTTCTGGTCCCAGGCAACTAGTGATAGGACAAGAGGGCAGAGCCTGAAGCTGCCAGGGGAGGGTTAGGTTGGATGTTAGGAAGCCCTTCCTCATGGAAAGGGTGCTCAGAGCCTGGACTGGACTGCCCAGGGCAGTGGGGGAGTCCCTGTGTCTGGAGGTGTTGAAGGACAGCCTGGCTGTGGCCCTGAGTGCCCTGGTCTGGCTGATGGGGTGATGTCAGGTCCTGGGCTGGAGCTGCTCAGAGCTCTTTTCCAGCCTCAGTGATTCTGTGTGATTCTGTGATTTTGCTTTCTGCTGGGTTTGGAGTATTTTCTAAAAATCATTTAGAGAGGCCCTAAAGTCCACTTGGAAATTAAAAAAGAACTTGTGAGCACTAACAGCAGGGTCACCTCATGATAGAACAGCCCATTACACAACTCTGTCAATTTGCCATGTTCACAGACTGTTAGGGATTGGAAGGGACCTGCAAAGACCATCCAGTCCAATCCCCCTGCCACAGCAGGATCCCCTAGATCCAGTCACACAGGAACAGTCCAGGAGGGTTTGAAACCTCTCCAGAGAAGGAGACTCCACAACCCCCCTTGGCAGCCTCTTCCAGGGCTCTGGCACTCTCACCGGGAGGAAGTCTCTTCTCATCTGGATGTGGAGCCTCCTCTGTTCCAGCTGACACCCGGTGCCCCTTGTCCTAGCATTGTTATTTGAAAGCTTTTCCCTCCCTGGTCTGTTGTGTTCATTGTGCACGTGGAGCACGCGCGGAGCCTGATGTCTTTATCTCAGCCAGACAACACTTTCAGATGGTTTCCTTTTTTTCATCCTAAACTCAGCTGCTACCCTAATGAGCCCTGAGCCCGTACCGCTCCCTCTCACTCTCTTTCCCAAGTATTAAAACATCAAACTGTTTCATTAGGCCTTTGATTAATAAAATAAAGCGAGCATGTAATGCTAATTACAGCATTAGCCATTCATTACGTTGCCATTGAGTTGGTGACACATAACCAATAACGGGAGCCGCTCCGCACGTCACTCCCTTCTCCCCCAGATCCGTCGCCGTAGCTTTTCATTCGATCGCAGCTTTAAACTGAAAGAGAAAAAACCTTAACGCTGCTTCAGACAAAATTAAAAGGGAATAAATTGCCTTAAGACTCTTCTTCCATGGACGAGGAATTCCCCTTCCCGAGCACAGGTTCCGAAACACCCGCCTTCCCCTGCTAAATGGCTATCGGATGCTTCAGCTTTGCCATCCAGGAGACCCTCAAAAAGTCTCCATCCCTCTGACGGTTGGGATGGGGAGAGGGGTAAAACCAGTCCCTCTGTCTCCTGTGGCCTAAGGGCACCAACCTCCATTCTAGGCATGAGCAGAGTTTTTCCCTCCCGCTCCCAACGTGCGTCGGCGGTAGCCGGTGAATACAAATCAAGGCAGCGCCGTTAATATTCTCATTACATTGAAATCTAACGGGGCTGTTTTAATATTCAGAATCAAAAGGCACTTCACCACTGCTGGTAAAAAGAAGGACCCCTGCGTCTCGGTCTGCTCTTCCTCCTCCTCCTCCTCCTCCTCTTCTTCTATTTTGATTTGATTTTTTTTAAGCCAGGCTAAACCACCGGGGAAGGGCTGTGCCTACAAACAGATGCCACTCACACAGAGTCCGGGAGGCCTTCGCATCATTAGACGACGGTGAACTTTGAACTCGTGAATTGGAGGCTGCGTTTGCGGGAGAGGAGGAGGAGGCAGGAGGGATGAGGCCAGGGTGGAGGGAGCTTGACGGGGCCTCTCTGGTGAATTGCTGCCCTACCCAGCACAGGAACGCTCAGGACTTCAAATCGGCTCCAGTCACTTTGAAGCTCCTCTCTCTTAATCTCTCTCTCTCTCTTTCTCTCCCTCTCTCCGTCTTTTTCCCCCCCTTGCATCTATGAATCATTCATAGCTTTTTTTTTTCCCCTCTTCCTCCCCCTCAGAGGTTCCTTTAGAGAGGAACGAAAAAAAAAAGCAAGCAAAGAGAAGAAAAAAAGAGAAGGATAAAAAAAATACAGACCCAGACCCGCTCCTCACACAAAGCCCTGCCTGCGTTTATGTTCTGATTGCTCCGCGCAGCTTATTATCGCCAGTGTTGAACAAATTACTTACACGATGTTTGCAGTGCGCGGCTGTCCCTCGGAGCGGGGGCTCGGAGTGATGGGGCCGACTATTTGGTTTTAAATGTTAATGTTCAGCGGGGCACCGTGGCCAATGTAAATACGAGGAGAAGCCCATCCACGCGGTGCCGCCGCCGCCGCCACCAATGTAAATACGAGGAGGAGCCCGACTGGTTCAGTCCTTGGGATCACGGTTGGGTGCGTGAAGTGGTTTTTTGGGGGTGTTGGGCTTCAGCTGAATGGGAGATTCATTCAGGTTGGAAAGACTCTGGAGATCATCGAGTCCAACCGTTAGCCCTACTCTACCAAATTCATTGTGGAACCAGATCTCTAAGCACTACATCTAAAGGATCTATAAGCACCTGCAGGGATGGTGGCTCAACCTCCTCCCTGGGCAGCCTGTTCCAAGATCTGGCTACTCTTTCAGTGAAAAGATTTTCCTCGTGTCCAGCCTAACCCTCCTCAGTGCAGCTTGAGGTCAGTCCCTCTTGCCCTATCGCTAACGACCTGTGAGAAGAGACCAGCACCCACCTCTCTGCAGCATCCCTTCAGGTGGTTGTAGAGGGCAGCTGGTCTCTCCACAGCTGCCTCTCACAAGACTCGTTGACTAAGCTCTTCACCAGCTTCACTGCCCTCCTCTGTACCCACTCCAGATGCTTCATATCCTTCTTGAACTCAGGTGCCCAAACCTGACCCCAGTACTCAAAGTATGGCTTCACCAGTGCAGGGGGACAGTCACCTCTCTGCTCCTGCTAGCCACACTATTTCTGATACAAGCCAGGATGCCATTGGGAAGTCGACAGGTTTCAGTTCCAATACTTGAACCGTGCGACACCTCACCGTGAAAATGAAGATCCTTTGACTTGCAGAACAAGGAGGGGGGTTGGTCCATGTTTGTAGTTGCACCCACATTCAGTCTTGAACTTGGCTGAAGAGAATGGTTGAGCCTGCCTTGTCCAGGGGCCCAGGACATCCCAGATGCTGCTTGGATCTTCTCCTGGAGAGCACCTGCAGCTGGAGAACACTAACCGGGTCTCTTGCTCTTGCAAGAGATGCTACTGCAATGGTGTTTGACCCCTGGAGAACACACAGCCCTCTGAACAAAAGAGCACCTCCCCAGGGGGACCAGTTCTGATTGGAAAGAGGGAAACAGAGGCACAAAGGCTGGCTGTGTGGTGCTCAACACCATTGCTGTGGGAACTGGAGGAAAGTCAGCTCTGGGGGGGTCACTGCAGTACTGGCCCTCACTAGGAGGCTGGCAATGGGGGCTTTGCTGCTTTAGGAAGGAAAGTCAGTGAGGATACACAACTGCCCTCAGCTCCTGGAGGGCCTGAGGAGATGGATGTGGGGTTAACACTGCTGGATGGGGATTTTCACGTGCAGGAGGCTCTGTACAACACTCTTCCCCCTCAACACCTGGACTTGGCAGCAATTAGGTCCCGCTGCACTTAAGCATCCAGCTCACTTCAAGATTTCAGTGTCTGAAGCTCAGGAAGCTTTGTAGCTATTTGCTTAATGAAGTCTCTGAAGGGGGAAAAGAGCTTTGGCTGTCACCACGTGCCTCCCAGTCACTTCCAGCCTCCCCTAGGATTGGTTGGTGCAATCCCATTTCGAGACTGAAGCCCAGTCTAAGTGAAAGTGGTTTATCCGTCCTGACAAAGGGAGTCCCTGGATGGGCTGAGCCTTCAACCTCTACCCCCTGCCCTGCTCCAAACATAGCTCTTACTGCTAAAGCACATCCTGCTAGAGGCCCAGGGAGACCCTTGTGCACAAAAGAAGGCTCTTCCAGCCCTCGAGGTGATAGGATTTTGAAGTCCCCCAGTAGGGACCCCTGGGTTCCCAGTCACAATTCAGCCCTCAGACTCTTCCTGCAGCCCAGCAGAGCCAGCACTGGATGCAGGGGGTTGATTAGATGATATCTATGACCTATTTAATAGATGTAAAGAACAAACAACTTTGCTATTAATAATAAATATTTGGGGCTCGGTTCAGCTGTTCTGGGGTAGCTCTGCAAGGCACTGCTTACCACCAAGTGTCTTCTACTGCTGCAGTGCTCTGCACAGCATCCTCAGGCTGACCCTGTCCTATTAATTTTGGTGTTTAGAACACGCTGGGTTACATGCAGTAGTGCAGGAATGGCAGTAAGTGTTCACAGAACTAGTGTGAGAGGCCACTCACCTCTGGAGCCCACTCCTGGGGGGTGACAGGCCAGGAGAGCTGAGCTGAGCACATACTGCTTTCTAGGCTAGGAGTAGCTCCTGTCCTGTGCAGGTGAGGCTCTGAGGAGAGGCAGGGAAGCTCTTGGGAAACAGAGGACAGAGGTATCTGAAGCAAACTCAGACCCTGCACTAGCTGTTGGTGTGTCCCCAGGCCATCCCCTCAGCCTGTGATGCACCATCCAGAGCTCTCCTGTGAAGTCTTTCCTCATACTTGGACTGGATGATCTTGGGTGGGGGGGTCTTCCAACCTGAATGATCCTGGTTCTCCAGCACCTTCTCAGCGGGGCAGCTGCAGAGCTATTCATGGTCACCCCTGTGGGTGTGTGACCCCTCACACTGTCACAGTAGAGCGTGGGGCCAGGAACTCATTTTCCACCTCTCTCAGACCAGAGGTGCAACCCACCAGCCCTTGGGAGAGGGGCTTGAGCACCCTGTGTCCGTGCTCCCCAGCTGGGAGCTCACAGTGGTACAAGATGCTCCACCAGCATCTCACCTCCCAGCTGAGCTCGACAGACCAGCCCTCCCACCACCTGCCCAGCACCACTGGAGCACTTTTAAATCACAGCCCTGAGGAGCAAGCCCTGCTCTCCCCAGCCCCAGCCATCTGCTCTGACTGCTGGGCATGGTGGAGGAGGGATGGATGGATGCCTCCTGCCGAGCTGTGGGCAGAGCCGAAGGCACCAGCTGCAGAGCCGGAGCAGCCTCAGAAGCACTTTAGAGCAGAGTGGGGGTAGGGAGGACAAGAGTGCTGCTTGCCCTCACCCCAAAAACAAAAACCAAGGGGAAAAGTGTTTTCCCAAGAAACCTGAAGGAAGAGAGTTTGGATGTTGAGCTGAGTGCTGATATTTTCAACCCAGGGGAGTCATCACCTCTATCCTCCCAGTCACCTAGAAGGGCATTTGGGGCTGACAGCAGCTGTTTGAGTGGGTGCTAGGTGAAGGAAAGCTGATTTTCCTACACTTAGCTGTTTTAGAGAGAGCCAGGCCCGTGAAAACAAGATGCTCTGGGGGTCACAGCTCTGTGAATCTCCCTTTTGAGAGGAAACAGGACTGGGAGGGGAGAAGACACAAGGGTTAAAACACCAGACTTCAGTGGGGGAGGCTCCTAGAACTTCCCTGCTCAGAAATGAGTAGACACATGGGCAGGCAGCACGTGGAGACACATCAGATCTTCCCAGGCTATTGATTTCCGACCTCCATTCCCCTGGCCGCTTGCCCAGCTCATTAGCTCTGGACCAGGCAGCCTAATCTGAGCTGATGCTTAGATCTGAAGATGACCAGTCCCAACAACAGCCTCCTGTTGCCCAGTCCTAATGCACCCTCTAACCGGCCATCTGCACATTCCCCAAGGACTGAGGGACTGGCAGGGAGCTCCTTAGGGTCTTGGGAAGGACCTCGGTGTCTGGGGGTTTCCCAGGCTGTGGAACAGGCTCCCCTCATGCATCTTCAGCAAGGCATGAGGTTGGGTCAAGGGTAAAGGTGGGCTTTGGAAGTGAAGCTCAGAGCTCATGTGCAGAAGGGACTCTAGTTTCCAGTAGCCCAAGGCTGCTAAGCCCCAGCATCACTGGCAGGACCCTGCTATAGGGTCTATCTCCCAGCTGAGAAGAGAGGAGCAGGAGCAACCAGCACAATAGCAGTGGTTTAGCTCCACATCCTGCTTTCAGGCCAGGAACACAGAGCACCTGCCCTTTATCCAGACAATTCATTACGACACTTCATGCCTCTAATTTGCCTTCCTTGCTTTAAACAGGCCAGAAGTAAAGAGCTGGGAGAGAGGTAGCAAGAGGGAGAATCAGAAAGGAGAGGAGGAGAGTCTGGTGTGACCAGGGTAATCACCTCCCACCAAGACATCAGGGCTAGCAGATCTCCTGTCCTGCGCTGGCCAGGCCCTCATGGAAGGGCTGTGCTGAGCATCAGTTATCCCTGGAGAAGCTTCCTAGTGACTTCACCCCATTCCCATCCCTGGGGACACTCTTATCCCACATGGACACAACGGAGGGAGGAAGGTTTCCCTCAAGTCTTGGGTTTTAAGGCTGCATAACCAACGTGGATGAGCCAAACCCCTTTCGGACCATGGGAACCTCAAATTCTTCTATCCAGGGCTCTCTCCTCCTTCCCTTCCCCACTAGCTTTCAATTATTTAATTTCCCCTCCTCCCCCCCACACCCCAGCATCTGAAAGCCAAGTGTCTTAAATACAAATCACCTCCAAATCATTACGAGCAGGACCTTTCGGCCCTCTTCAGAGCAACGGGCTGTGAGTAATGAGCTCTGCTGAGAGTTTGCTGGATTTCACATACAACAGATGTAAAAGACGGGGATGAAGAAGGGGGAGGAAATGTAGGGAGGAAGCTGGATCCAGCTAAGGAGGGGAGATATTTGCCACTTACCTCTTGCTGCATCTGCTGCAGGCAGGAGAGGTTGGGGTCCTCCTGTGTTTCTGCCTTCTGGCTGCAGCGGTGGGAGTGAGGGGACCAACAGGCAGGATGCTGCAGCATCCAAAGCATCCCAAGAAAACTTGGGATTTCACCTGTGAACCCTCCAGGTGCTCCAGCATCCTTCTGGGTTAGGGACTCTGCCCTCAGCCTTTCCCCCCAGTAGACCATGCCCAAGCCCTTGTCTTGCAGAGGTTGTCCTGCCCTTCCTGAGGCACAGAGTGAGGGATTGTCTGAGGGGCCAGAATCTGGCCTTGGGTCCAGCTCCTCCTGCTCTGATGCCCAGAATCCTCATTGCAGGAATACCATGGGTAGGGAGAAGAAATGGCCACTGGTCACAGTAATGGTGAGGCTGGAAAAGACCTTAAAGAGCATCCAGTCCAACCTAAAACCAACCAAGGTCAGGCTGGCTCCAGGCAAAGCTCAGTGCAGAGCAATCCCTGAGCTCACCCAGGATGATCAACTCCGCCCCTGACAGGACTACTGTGGACACTGGCTGGACAGGTTCCTCTCACCTCTCTCCACTTCCAGTTCCATTCATGCACAGCCAGGTATTTTAAGGGGGAAACCCAACCCCTGGGAGAGGCAACAGACCACCCTACCCTCCCAGCCCTCCTCCTTCTCCAGCAGGACTGAGTATCAGCAAGGTCACACACACATACACCACCCCCCCAACAAAACAGCCTCTACCATCTCAATCAAGACCCCAGCTCCTGGCACTGGGAAAGCCAACCGTAGACAGGGCTCATCCTCCCCTTCCTGCCTGGGGAAGGCTGGGGATGGAGGGGATGAGGCAAAACCAAGAGCAAACCCCTTCGCTGCAGACTTCAAAGTCATTGTCAGCAGGAGCCTTCGGAACAGTTTAAGTACAAAATGAATTGTTTTAATATTTAATCAGTCTATAATAGGCCCAGGGATCCCAGTGGAGATCCCAGTGGAGACCGTTTGCAGTTGAAAGGATGTCCAACCTGAGCATCCCCTCCACTCCTACAGGAGGGACAACGGTCCTGTAGGATCCCCTGTCCCTCCAGACACAGGACTGTCTCATCCCCACCAGCTTCCCTTTGTGCTGCAGAGCATCTGGGACCAGCTCCCACCCTCTCACCTGATGTGTGCTCTAGGCTTTGAGAGCCACCACCACCAAGCCTTATCCTGGAGGATAAGGATTTCACGCTCTGATGAGCTCAGACTACCTTCCATTCCCCTCCCACCCCATAAGAATCAGACCCCTGGACCCACCACTGCAGTCCCCTCTTCCCTGCGGGTCCATGGGTGCACCCAGGCACCCAAGGGGCAGAGTCCCAAGTGCTGGTATCGCTCTGGCTGGGAAGAAACCTGCTGCCCCTCGGTGAGGTGGGATGTGCAGGGAATAGAACCCAGATTTGGCTCAGCTCACCCCCTGGACTAAACTGGTGACTGTCGGGCTGTAACTCCATATCACACACGTGGGGCTCAGCTCTGGTCTGGCTGCAAGACCCCCAGTAGCCTCTCCTGAAGGGAGAGATCCCAAGGGACAGGCCACACTGGAAAAGTCCTTTCGGCACCAGCGAGCAACCCCAGGCTGCACGAGCCCCCCTCTCCCTCACTGGAGCTACAGCAACACTTTCTGGCCCTGGAGATGGGGGGTCTCTAGGATGCAAGGGACACAGGGTGGTACTACTACTTCAGCTGCCTTTATTTTCCTTGGATGAAAGGAAAAGCTTCTGCACCCAGCAGGAGGCAGAAAGGATGAGCTCAATGCCCTCATCCATCATCACAGTCAGACAGAGGCTCCTTCATGCTGGGCAGCCCTTGAGCTGATCCTAAAGCAGTGTCAGACTCAAACTGAGTGTCTCACTCCTGACTTTCCAGGAATCTCTCCTTTAAGCTGTCCCAGCTTGGAAGACTGGGATAACAGACCCAGTATAGACATCAGAGCTGCTGCACAGGAGCTGAGTGTGTGCCCAGCTCAGCTTTGAGCAGGGGCTGTAGGTATTTGTGCCAAGGCTGGTAGGAGGCCGAGGATGGAGCAGAACAATGCAGTACCAGGTCTACAAGCAGAGCTCTCTGCTAGAAATCCATGCCCTTGGGGTCTTGCAAGGACTTGGATAGTGAGAAAAGTTCCTCCTACAACCCAGTCTCTTGTCACCAGAAGGCTTTGCCACCACCTCCAGCTCCCAAGGAGCCCCTGGATGTGCTTGGATGGGAGGGGGAAAGGAACCTGTGAAAGCTGATGGGTTTCCTGACTCTTACCTTGGCACAGGGGCAGGTTGGCCACCAGACACCGGGATGATCCCTGCAGGCACTGCCAGCGGTGCAGGCAGGAGGATCAGAGCAGCCACAGCACGAGCAACTAGAGGAATCACAGATGCCAGTGGGGTGATTTGCCCCCAGGTCTGCCCAAACCTACAGCAGAAATACACAAATCCTGCAGCTCCAAAAGAGAGACCCTGTCCCCACCCTGCACCCTCATTCCCCCCACCATCACCCCAAAAAAAAGCCCAGCTTGGGTTTCCCCCCCACCCCTATTTACTACTTTTGAGGGGAATCCCCAGTCACCCCACTGCAGGGCAGCCTGGCTCAGCCATTCAGGAGGATGCTGAGAGGAGGATATCCTGGGGGAAAATAAATAACCCTAAAACAGTTATCAATCAGGGTTATGCATCCATTAGCTGCCCAGAGAATCCTCTGCCCAGAAGCAGCTTCTGCCTCGCAGGGTTCAGGTTTCTGCAGTTTAGCTCTCAGTAACCTGCTGGCTGCAATAAATAACTCTGTGGGTCCTGCATGGCAGGGCTGGGACCATTAAACGTGCTGAGTTATTTTACAGCCTCTCTCAGAGGAAGGAGGAGGGGTGGGAGGGGGGAAGAGGAAAACAGGAATGTAAACTCTTATCTCCCAGTATAGCCAGAGCACAGCCAGGGCTTCATCACTTTCCTACCAGCACCATCTTCTGGCCAACACCAGCCCCTTGCCCTGGGGCTGGAGTGCAGATGGAAAGGCAGACCAGTAGCCTTGTGGCATCTAGAAGCACTCGTTAGCACCAGGGTTTGAAGTGCAGCCCCAGCCAAAGTCCACAGTTCTGGAATGCAGAAGATGGCATCCTGGCATCCTGGGGTGGATTAGAAGGGGGGTGATGAGTAGATTGAGAGAGGTTCTTTTCCCCTCTACTCTGCCCTGGTGAGACCACATCTGGAATGTGGTGTCCACTTCTGGGCCCCTCAGTTCCAGAAGGACACAGAGCTGCTTGTGAGAGTCGAGTGCAGGGGCACAGGGATGAAGGGAAGGGAGCAGCTCCTTGCTGAGGAAAGGCTGAGGGAGCTAGGAAAAACAGGAGCCTGAGGGGGACCCNTGAACTGTTCCTGTGCTACTAGATCTAGGGGATCCTGCTGTGGCAGGAGGATTGGACTGAATGGTCTTTCGAGGTCTCTTCCAACCCCTAACACTCTGTGAGTCTGTGACTATGGATTAATCTGAAGCTTCTCTAAGTCTTGAGAGGTCCCAAAGCAAAGGGAGTTTGCCCTCACCAGTTCCAGACTGGCTTCTCTTTGGCTGGAAGCAAGTGCTGCAGGTCCATCACTGAATGGTTTAGATTGGGAAGAACCTCAGAGAACATCCAGTTCCAAGCCCCTTCCATGAGCAGCAACCTCTCTCACTAGACTGGGCTGTCCAGAGCCCCATCCAACCTGGTGTCACTCAGTTTGCTCATGGCGAGGAACAGGCTGGGACTGGCTCTTCTCTTCGGAGCCTCTGGCCTCCACTTGCTCAGCTTTTGGTTCAACACCTCTAATTGTCCCTCCTCTGCAGCCTCTCTGGTCACACCTGCTCAGTCGTGGCTTAGAGGAACAGTCTTGCACTCCAGCAGGCGTCTCTGCAGGGTCCAGCTCACCTGAGGCAGAACTCCAGAGCACAGGGAACAGAGTCAGGACTCAGAGGTCTCAGAAGATCACAGAGTGCCTAATAGCAGGGGGAAAACAGGCACCAGTTGCACTCAGACCCCAGTGAGTGGCTGGCTGTGCAGCAGGTTTGGGATCCATCTGGAGGCTGTTAGTCAGTCCTACGGCCTCCCAGGTCCCCTCTCCTCTGCCTAAGCAGCCGGGAGTAACTTTTTAGGGAGCACCAACATCACTAGTTAGCAGGAAGGAGAAAAGAGAGGCACAAGGGGGGCTGCTGCTCCTCACACCCCCCACATGTGGGCTCTGTCCCAGCGCAGGAACAGGCTGTTCTGGGATGCATGGCCGCAGCGGTGCGGGGGCTCTGCCAATGACCCCGTATCTCTGTCCACGCAGTCAGGCAGGATATGAGCAAACCGGCGGCTTGGAAGGGAATGAAACTCTGGACAAACTTTGTGGAGAATGAATTCCAGCCCTCACTCTTTCTTCTCCGCAGTTCATTGACACATCAAAAGGAGAGACTCATGTCGTGCCAACGAAGCCGAGATAAGCCTTGCAGACCGTTGCACTTTCTAGGAAGCCTTGGGGTACCCTTTATCTCGCTCAGATTTTTGCCTTCTGCAGTTTTCTCCCATCGTGATGCTGCTTCTCCTTCTTCTCTCTCTGCTGCTTCTCCTCTCTCTGCTGCCTGTATTCTGCCCAAGGAAGTGAAATCAGGGAGACAGCCGCTGAGTTCACCCACCAGCACCATCCGAGGAAGGGAGAGAGATAAAAGCTGGCAGAAGCAATGGGCAGTGGCTTTTTCACTCCCTTAACTAAGACAACTGGCAGTTGCCTCTTTCCCTCCATCCCAGGATTAAAAAGGCATCTCCATGCTGGAGGTGATGGGCTCTGGCACCCTCAGAGGGAAGAAGTTTCCACTCATCTCGATGTGGAACCTCCTCTGTTCCAGCTGACACCTGCTGCCCTTTGTCCTGGCACTGAGCAGAGCCTGGCTCCTTCCTCCTGACACCCTCCCTTTCCATCTTAATCAACAGTCACAGGGTCACCCCTGAGGCTCCTTTTTTCCCAGCTCCCTCAGCCTTTCCTCAGCAGGGAGATGCTCCCCTCCCTTCATCCCTGTGCCTCTGCGCTGGGCTCTCTCAAGCAGCTCTGTGTCCTTCTGGAACTGAGGGGCCCAGAAGTGGACACACATTCCAGATGTGAGCTGCCCCAGAGCCACCTCAACGTGGAGACACCCCAGCCAGCACCTTCCTTCTCTGTTTAACGAAATCATTTGGAATCCACGCAGGGATTTGAACCTGGCAGCGCTGGGGATGTCTCCTTAACCTTCCACTGGCAGAAGGGGTTCCTGGGCAGGGAGGTTCTTTTTTAGCCTCTCTGTGTTGCAGGGCAGAAGGTTAATTAGGTAGCAGGGTAATGAGGAGCCATTAAATCTGCCTGCACCACGCTGTTAGCATAACGAGGGCAGAGCAGGAAGGTTAGAGCAGGGATTCTTGTTTTCCTCTTGCCTTCAATTAACCTTTCTGTGGTTTTTTTGCAACACTCCAGACTCCAGAGATGGGTTCTGGGTGCCTGTCTGAGGCTGTTAATTAGCAGAACACAGAAACAAACTTTCCTGTTAAGTAACCAGCACCATGGGGTTGGCTTTGAGCTTAAAATAAACAGGCAGGACCTCGCTTACCCTTCGAGCGGTGCCACTGTCCCGTCAAAGCTCAGGCGGGGTCAATGAGGTTCCAGGGACTTCGTTCAAAGTGTTATTCTGCTCTGGTTTCCCAGCTCCTCAACTCTGAAGGGCTGGGAGCTCATCTCAGCCCTCCAGACCACAAGGGATGGGGAAACAAACACCTGGCTGCAGGATTCAGCTCCTCTAAGGTTGAGGTTTGCCTCAAACAGAGGTCTCTACCTCCTCCTCTGGCATCTCCATATAGGCTTCAAGAGGCACGTTCTTTGGAGGGGAAACATCAACACGAAGGAGCCTCCCAGCATCGTACACACAGCAAACGGAAAGCATTAACTACTGGCCATGTGCTGGCCTTAAGCCCCAGAGGAGAGATCTGCAGGTGACCAGCTTCCACGAGGAAAGCCTTCTCCTCATCAGGCCATAGCCACAAGAACCACACTGCACAGCTCCTGCATGCGGGAGCCCACAAAGCAGCCCACAAGACAAAGATCATCGAGTCCTTCAGGCTGGAAAAGACCTTTAAGATCACAGAGTGCAACCGTTACCCCAACCTGGGAGCATTTTTAAACACAAAGCCCTCCAAAAACGTTTCCTCTCCTCCTTTAACTCTCCTCTGGTGGAAGATAACGGAGCAGGGAGAGGCTTCCCAAGACAGGATGTCCCCCAACACATCACCCTTAACTCCAGCATCAAGATGGATTGGCCATGGTGGCCCACGCTGGGGGAATGGTCCCCAGTCACATGTGCTGCTTGTGACCCAGCAGCTCTGCTGGGATGTTCAGCTCCCCACAGAGGACCAGTGTCTCCTGAACACAGAGACATCATTGAGAAGCCTCACATGGAAGCAGTCAGTCCTAACACACGTGACTGGGATTTGTCTGCAGGCCATCCTCCCTTTACAAGGCAACTCCTTTTTTTATGGTCATAGTTTTTTTTACTCCCTCTCTCCCATGAAGGAGAGTTCAGCTCCAGCCCAACAGGATGAAGCCCCCCCACCAAAGCCCCTCCACACGCTGCCCATGTCACTTGACTCACCCTGGACTCTGGGGGTGGGTTTGACGTCACCTCTCCGCACGTCTCCTCTAGTCTAAAGCCAGAGTAAAGAAGGCAAGTGGACATCCCAGCTGGAACAGCACTCGTAAACCTAATGAGTGGTAAGTTAGGAGAGCTACCAGGGTTACCAAGGGGACGTGGAGGTCACTGACATTAAGCTCAGGGACTGAGCTGAGGTCTGCTGCCTGCTCTCAGCATGAGCATGACCTCAAGGCATTTGAATGAGCCGTTCCTTCTGTGGATGGACTCTACCAAACCTCCTTAACACCACTGCCAGAGGTGCTCTGCTCTGCAGATCTCTTAAGAAAAGAATCAGATCCTCTCGTGGCAGCAGGGACTTCCAGGAGCAGAGCCTTCTCATTTTCTCTGATCCATCCATAAACCTGCTTTTCATCCAGGGTTTCAAAGGGAGAGTTTGAAGCCAGCACAGAAGCTATGAAGTCCCCCACCACTCCCATCCAACTCTGCTTCTCCCTGCCTCACCCCCAAGATGACTCTCAAGGTGCTGAAAGCTATCTGCTGGTGCACACTGGTGTTTTCCTCTCCCTTCCCTTCCTCCCAGCACATTTTTCCACTGTGGCTATGGCCTGATGAGGAGAAGGCTTTCCTCGTGGAAGCTGGTCACCACATAGCCTTATATGACCACATAGCCTTTTGCCCTTGGACCTTCCAACTGCATCGCTGGTAAAGAGCCAACCAACACTGTCTGCAGTTGTTGAACGCAGGGAATCGCATCGCTCTGGCTCTCCCTGTCATTTCAGAAGGGTCTAAATCACACACTGTTTACCCAACCCATCTCCCCCTGTGTTCCATCATTCCCATTTCCTGGAAAGGTCAAGAGTACTCGAAGATGATGAAGCCTGCATCGGCGGCTCTTCAGGAAGAGGCCATTAATCTCTTATATAATTATCTGCAAGTATTTCAGGAGCAATAACCCCTTCCCCCAAACTGTTCTCACAGGCTCGTTAAGCAGAGTGAGGAGAATAGAAGGTTAAAGACTGGGGAAACCAGACCAGAGAAGTCTCCACTGAGATGGAGATGCTCCTCTGCTGGCATCACCCTGCCAAAGCCAGCAAGGGTTCCCACCAGCTGATTGATCCTCTGGTCTCCACAGTTCCACGGAGGTTGAGAGCACAGGGGGATCTGGGCATCAGCTCTTTGCATGAGGAGATTGGACAGAGCCCTGGAAGGGGCTGCCCAGGGAGGTTGTGCAGTCTCCTTCTCTGGAGAGGTTTCAAACCCTCCTGGCCTGTTCCTGTGTGACTGGATCGAGGGGACCCTGCTCTGGCAAGGGGGTTGGACTGGATGATCTTTCAAGGTCCCTTCCCATCCCTAACAGTCTGAGGCTCTGATCTCTGCCTGTAGTGACAATGCTGCGACTTAACTGACTGAACACCCCGAGAGGGTTGTTCCTGAAGTCAAAGTGTGACTGAGCACTGGGTGATGCCAACAAGTACTTCAGTGAGAAAGCTCTCCCCAAGCCCATGAAGGCAGACAGCACCCAGACATTAAATAAACCCCCAAACCAACCTTTGCTTTCTATCAGATGCCAATGGGAACAGGAGAATCACTGCCCTGAGGGTCTGCAACCCCTCCTTTAAGGGTTCCAGTTCTGCAAACCCAAGGGAGAGGAGAGGATATAGTTTGCATGTAACTTTCTATCCTGAGCTTTCCTACACCCCTCCCTCAAGGGCTGTAGGGCAGCACTGAGGACTAGACCCTTCCTAGCCCTGACCAGCCCACTGACCATGCCAAGCTGGCCTGAACATAGCCTGATGCCTGGTGGATCTCCCCCTCTATCTCTGGAGAACCCTTGGGACTTGTGGTGTTTCTGGAGAAGCCTCATCAAGGGCAGGACCAACAACCTCCCACCACACCAGCTTCAGCAGCATCTTTAGAGGAATATAGCGATGCCTGCAGTTTCTGCGGCTCCTTAATGACTCTCTTGACCCACAAGGGGGTCAGCTCCCCAAACCCTCGTGGCCTGCAGTCAGAGCTGCCTTGCAGGGCATCTGCAGACAAGAAGCTTCTGCTCATTGCAAGCCCTGATTTATCAAACGTCAAGCAGGAGGAAGTCACATACACACATTCACCCTCAGATTTGACACTAGGACATCACGGCCCATCTTCAAAGAGACCGAGCTGGCAGGCAGCCCTTCCTGCTTGGGACTACTGTCATGGAAGTCCCCATGCCCCCAGAGTCAGAGCTGCAGATGCCCTGTCATCCCCAGCCAGCAAAACTGCCTGGCCCCAGCTGATAAGTAAGTTATGACTAGAAAAACATCAAGCATCGGGTCAGCGAGGGCTCGTGGGAACAGCAGGGGCCTGGCTCTGCGGAGCAGAGATGTTTGCAGACACATCTCCTTCTCCAAGCGGGACAGAAGGGCTCCAGTAGGGCACCCCATGTGCTTTGAACAACGCCTGCTCCTCCACTCACCCATCCCAACCAGTGGGAAGGGATGTAGGTGTGAATGAACACCTGCACGTGGGCAGACAGTGCTCTGACAACCACCCTCCAGCCCTTCACAGAAGAGCATGAGCAGAACACAGTGGGGTCCAGCACAGAGGGTTTGTGGTGTGGGGTCCACACGAGATTACCTGCAGTGCTTCTCGGTCTGGTCCAGGCCAGGGGTGGGGACTGTTGATAGAAGCAGGGGAAAGAAGGGCTTTTCCCACAGCTTCCAAAGCTTTTCCACACCAGTGGAGCATCTCTTCAGACTTCCCATACAGAAAGAACACAGGTAGAGGACAGGATAGCTGTCAGCACCATCATCCACCCTCTTCACTGCCATACTGGTTGCACTGGAGGTTAAAACTGGGGGACACCAGCCTGGAGAAAGTAGAGGATGTGACAACGTTCAGGGATCAGCAGCACCAGACAGCGTTTGCTGCAGAAAAGCAACCCTGGACAGGTGCCAGAGCTCTGCTCCAGGATTCCAGACCTCTCCCACCGAGGACGGGAAGGCTGGCAGCAGACTTTAAGCAGCTGGACAAGAGGTGGAAGGCATTGCTTTCTTTTCTTTCTTATTTTCCCCCTCTGGCATTCCTAGAGAAGCAGATTCCCAGAGGATTTGTTCACACAGGTCCCCAGCAGTCACCTCTGCAGAATGTTTTACCTGGTTGAATTCTTCCCAGGGGACCATCTCTGCACTTCCCTATTCACATCCCGAGGAAGAGCCGCCTGGCACCTGCAGGAAACTCCGTTCTCAGCACGCTCCTCGTGTTTGGGGTCACGCAGATTCACAGCCTGGAGAAGGAAAGAAGACTCAGCCCTTGGGCTAATGAAGAGCCCTGATTACAGCCAGGATTGAAGGGATGCTGGCTGCATTCTGTTGCTTCCCATGAGCACAGCTTTTCACTGTGCTGGGTGCTAGAACAGAGCACAGGAGAGAAGAGGGAAGTAGAGAGGGAGGGCAGGACCACTGGGAGGGTGTGTGGAGACAACCAGGGCATTGCAGCAGTGCAGGAGAGCAAAGGAAGAGAGAGAAGAGGTGATGCTAAGAGGCTGGAAGTGAGAATGGGATGGTCTTTATAGCAGATTCCCATCTCTTCCTCAATGAGAGCTCAGCAGATTGAGCAGAAGGAAGCTTCTCCCTCCAGATACAGGTTCAGATACCTCCCTCAGCCACTCAGTCACACTCTGCATCACTGCTCCCTAAAATTCACCTCTACCCCAGCACCATTCCACCACCAGGGCACCACAAAGAGCAGCAGCTCCTTCAAGGACCAGGAACACAGGGGAACCAGTACCTCATCAAGTCAGGAAGGGCTGGAGGAAGCAGGCAGGCTCAACCAAGAGCTAAAAACTCCTGGTGATGAAAGACACTCTCTGAGATCAAGGCAGCACAGGAAAGGACTCAACAAAGCACCTGGCTGAGCAGAGGCACAGGGAGGGCAGAGGGAGAGACCAGAAGAACTGATGTAGGGCTCTGGGGCCCAGGGTGGGGTCAGGGTCTCAGCTGAGGCCAATCAGGGTAATTAGGACCAATTAGTGCTCTGCCAGCCACCTCCAGCCCCATTAGATTTCAGGTTAAACAGCTGCGTGAGGGTGAACAAGATTCTTCTAGCTCCTCAGTGTGCCCAGGTGGTCAAGAAGGCCAACAGGATCAGGAAGAGTGGGGTCAGCAGGAGAAGGAGACTTCTTGTGCCCTTGTGAGGGTCATCTCAAGTCCTGTGTTCAGTTCTGGGGCCCTCATT
>VZRI01004795.1:27021-58344 GCA_013397515.1 Upupa epops
CCTTCCCAGGGAGGTGGTGGAGTCCCCATCCCTGGAGGTGTTGAAGAACCATGTAGCCATGGTGCTTCACACCCTGCTCGAGCGGCAGCAGGGAGGGGGTCAGGTTGTGTTTGTCAGTCTCTCAGGGATTGAGGTTTTTGTTGGGGGGGATGATTGGACCTAGGATGGATCTAGGAGCTCCTTTCCAACCAGGATTATCCTGTGATTCTCTTCCAAATGACCCTACCTGTACCCTCTGATACCTCTTCCCTGGTCACACATGGACACCAGAGCACAACCCATCTTTGTGGGATGGCTCCCAACCTCTTCATCTGCAGGTTAAACCCAGACTCGAGGCAGAAGCTACGATTGACCTTCATTGATGATGTCACAGTGGCTTTGACAGCCATCAGCCTGTTCCCACAGCTGGCAAAACCATGAGGGAGGAGGCCTTAACCTGTGCCGCTCTGCAGACCGCAGGGATGAGCTGGTCACACCAGGAAGCCTGTTTCTCGCTGTGACCTGATACCATGGGACTTGCCTTGACTTTGGTGGTGCAATCTTAAAAATCTGAGTGATTCCCATGCACTGGGGTGACCGACTCCCAGCTGGGTGGGAGGGCTGCAGATCAACGGCCAGGAATAAACTCCGCTGCAGCTCAGAGCTCTGGGGAACTATTTGCCATGAGTAACTCAAGCTGGGGATGCTGGACCTAAAGTCAGTGGTCCAAGACAGTCCCAGAGTGCACGAAGAGCCCCGAACTTGGTGAGCATTTGCTTCATCTCAGGCTGACCTCTTCCATGGCAGCAGTGCTTTCATGGTTCCCCTCGTTCACTGTGATCCCAGAGGGTCCTGCCTTAGGTTTTTCCCTCTGCCCCGTTCTCTGTGGTTTAATTCACAAGTGGTTCCCTTATTCTGATCGTTCCAGTGACCCTTAACATTCTGGGGGTCTCCAAAGGGGACTGGAGCCATCCTTTGTCTCCATCAGAACAGAAAGGACCATTCATCCCGCTGTCACATGCAGAAACATGACTGTCCCAGAATAGGGCTGCAGGACACCTCCCTGGTGGGATTGAGAGGAGAGGGGCCATGCGGACTGGTGTGCTTTGGGATGGGAGCCGAGGCCGAGCTGCAGCCCCTCAGATGGGCCAAGGGGTTGAAGGAGGCATCGACTGACCCACCATGACTTCTGCCCTGGGTGGAGATGAGCAGTTTGAGGTCCATACTTCCTGGTCTTACAGGGAAATACAAGTGTGCAGAGGGACAGACTGCCATAGGGACTGGTGGGAGCACCATGTGGTGCTCTTCAGAGACAGCAGTGAACCTGTTGGCCCAGCCTCAGCGTCACAGGAGTCCACCAAGGTAAAGAAATGCTCCAGTGAGGTCCAGAGTTAACTCTGGGACACAAAACTGGAGACATAAAATCACAGCATCATTAGGGATTGGAAGGGACCGTGAAAGATCACCCAGTCCAATCCCCCTGCCACAGCAGGATCACCCAGACCAAGTCACACAGGAACACAGCCAGGCGGGTCTGGAACGTCTCCAGAGAAGGAGACTCCACAACCCTCCTGGGCAGCCTGGTCCAGTGGTCCAGGACCCTCCCTGGGAAGAAGGTCCTGCTGATATTGATAGGGAACCTCCTCTGTTCCAGCTGGCACCCAGTGCCCCTTGTCCTATCACCAGATGACCTTGAGAAGAGCCTGGCTCCATCCTCCTGACACCCACCCCTCACATCTGGATAGACCTGAATGTGGTCCCCCCTCAGCCTCCTCTTCTCCAAGCTCAAGAGCCCCAGCTCCCTCAGCCTTTCCTCACCAGGGAGCTGCTCTACTCCCTTCGTCATCTTCGTTGCTCTACGCTGGACACCCTCCAACATGTATGAACACTGCTGACCAAACCAGCTGGCTACCCTGAAGCAGGCCCAGAGATGGGCTGTACCCACCCAGCCCAGCCCTCTAGCTGGCTTTCCCCTACCTTCCCATCCTCTGCCGTGAGCTGGGCAAGGAAGCCTGAAGCTGAAGAAAGCCAGAATATTCATCCCGTGGCAGGGTCAGCAAACAAAGTGCGAGAAGAGGATCATCAAGCAGACTCCATAACCAGCCTTCTCCCACCCAAAACCCCTCATAAAGCAGCACTGAGAGATAAAACGTTCAGCTTAAGACCAAGAAAACCACATCCCTGGACACTGCCTAGCACCTGCGCTTGGGCTGAAGCCCTGTGGGGGGTACATCTGTCTGTCTGTTCGTGGGATGCTCCAGCTCCATCCGCGGAGCAGGGATGTGCTGAGGTTTGCGAAGCCACAGAGTGAGGGGAGGGTGATAGATCCTCAAGACAGACACTCCTGTTTGGGATGCTCTGTGGGATGAAGAGAGGAGAGTCTGAATGGGGGGTTTGTTCTCTGCTCTTCTCAGTGAGGATCTGTCTCTGATAAACAAGGCTGCGTAGTAAATAAAGACGTGGTTCCTCTGTGGATTATCCACAGCTCTGGGCTGGCCAGGCTTGGAACTGTGGAAATGGGTCAGTGGAGAAATAGAGGGATGATTTTGCTCCCACACAAAGAAGAAAGAAGGTTCCCAAACGCCCAAAACAGATGATCTGTGCCCTGTTTGCAAACCCCGACCGTGGAGAGGAGCTCAGCTTTGGCCAAACCTCAAGAGGAGGGGGAGTCTCATCCACTCCTGTGTCTGGATCCCCCCCCAGGAAAAGGTTGTGACAGGGTCTGCATCTAACGGCGCTTGATTGTGAGCTTCTGCAGTGCTCCCCTACAGAGAGGAGGTTTAAAACTCACAGCCATGGGGGAAGAAAACAAGAGCAACAGAGAGGAATAAATGATGGGCAGAGGCCAACGGGATGAGGTTGAACAGGGCCAAGGGTAGGGGACTACACTGTGGCCACAAGAAACCCCTGCAACTACAGACTGGGGATGAGTGGCTGGAGAGCAGCCTGGCAGAGAGGGACCTGGCAGCACTGGGTGACAACTGGCTGATCAGGAGCCAGCAGGGTGCCCAGGTGGCATGAAAGGCCAATGGCATCCTGGCTGGGATCAGCANGGGGAAGGGACTGGAGGGAAAGGCTGATGGGGAGAGGCTGAGAGAGCCAGGGATGTTTAGCCTGGAGAAGAGGAGACTCAGCGGGAACCTTCTCCCTCTCTACCACTGCCTGAAGGGAATTTGTACTCAGGTGGGGGTCAGGCTCTTCTCCCAGGCAACTAGTGACAGGATGAGAAGGCAGGGCCTGAAGCTGCCAGGGGAGGGTTAGGTTGGATGTTAGGAAGCCCTTCCTCAGGGAAAGGGTGCTCAGAGCCTGGACTGGCCTGCCCAGGGCAGTGGGGGAGTCCCTGTGTCTGGAGGTGTTGAAGGACGGCCTGGCTGTGGCCCTGAGTGCCCTGGTCTGGCTGATGGGGTGATGTCAGGTCCTGGGCTGGGCTGGAGGAGCTCAGAGGGCTTTTCCAGCCTCAATGATTCTGTGATTCTACCTGGTGTCTCCAGTGCCAGGCTCAACTGGCTATTCCATTTTGAAAACCAGAAATCAAAGGCAGAGTTAAGAACCGACGTGAGGTGATGTCTTCAAGACTGAACAATACACAGACAACCTGCTACAACTGAGAGACCTTGGGAGCTGGCTTCCTACAGGACATCGAGTTATCCCTCCCTGGGGGTCAGGACTTGGCACCTCCCTCTGTTGAACTTCACGAGGTCCCAGTCAGCTCATTTCTCCAGCTGCTGGAGGACCTTCTGGGTAGCAGGTGAGGAGCAGAGACCGCAGCAAAATAAACCCGAGCTGGCATGTGAAGAGGCATCAGGATGACTTCTTGTAGGTGGCATCATGGTGTGAAACCTGTTCCCAGCCTGCTTCCCCCACCACCAGGGCTCAGGAAGACCATGGTAGGGGGGAAAAGAGGCACTTGCTCTTGACCAGCACCTCAGCAAGGACTTATAGTCTGTCCTAGGTGCTAGAAGGTGCTCAGGTCCCCTACAGCACCCGTCACCAGAGTAGAGCCACAGCTCCAGGCACGCAGCTCCTCCACAGCTGGCAGCCTTCCTCTAGCTCCCTCCTCCCGCCTCCCTCCCCTTCCAGCTTTATTTGTTTATTATTTTCATCTCCTTCACCCTCCTCCTCCATCCCATCCCACGCTTTGCCCATTGGCTGAGGGGGCTGCGCTCGGGGGGAGCCCTGGCAGTTTCTATATAACCCACCACTCCAACCCACAGACCTCAGCAAGTCAGGGGAGGGAAGAAAGGTTCTCCCAGCCCCAGCCCACACGCAAGAGTCAACTCCAGGATCTATCCCGCTCGCTGCACTTCTGTGGGACCCGTGGGACATGTCCTGTGCCCTGGCGGTAGGAAGGAGCTGTGAGAGGGCAACAAACTGACCCCAAGAGCATCCAGAGCTCATGGAGATGAAGGTAACTGAACTCCCATGAGAAACTTTGCTGCTCCGGGCACTGATCTGCAAACAGAAGGTTTTCTTGCGTCAGGGTGAGGGTCTGCACCTTTTTTAGGAGGTGTTGAATGGATCTGAGCAAGGTGGGGAGGGAGAGGGTGCATGAGAACCCAGCACCCTCCGGGGAGAAGGTTCTTCTGCTGGGGGACCACGTTGAGAAGTGGTTGGGGGACATGGTGGCTCTCCTGAGCTCCTGGGCGAGAGGAACCCTGAGCCCCTCAGCACCCACATAGCCTCTTTCACACAGGAGTGGGCTATGCAGGGTTCTGGCTCTGGTTTCCAGTGTGGGAACCCCTCTCCTCTCTGATATCCAGCCATGCTTCCGGTGGTTTCAGCTGTGATTTGGGCTCGGCACAAAGCTGATGTGCTTTGATGTGCCTAAGCTAAGATCCCCAGGCAGGCAGGTGGGCTGGGGATGGTCCCCTTGGGCACCAAATCACTCCCCCAGATGCTCAGCAAGAGGAGCAGAGCTCCAAGGATTTTGGTTCAAGCAGGGCTAGCTTGGGCTTCACATCTGCTAGTCCTTGAATAGGTAAGGTTCTTGATGCCCCCCGTGCCTCAGTTTCCCCCACAGCTGGTATAGGGTCATGCTGTGACGTGAGAGGCAGAGTGGAAGGCAAGAAGTAGAGGGGCTGTTGAACAGAAGAAAACAAACCCTCTTCCACTGAAGTGCTGGATTTTAAGGGAAGCTGGAGGAGAAGTGGAAGGGAGGGGCAGGATCCAGCGAGCCATGTCCTGTGACACTCACTCACATGATTTGGTCCTGTTGGGTTGGGCTTGATGAAAAGTCATGTAGATCTGGAGCTTAGGGGCATGGCCCAGCGGTGGCCTTGGGATTTATGGTTGGACTTGATGAGCTTAACGGCCTTCTCCAACCTAAATTATTCTACGAGTGGCAGGGTGGTGATACCTTCCTCTGGTGGCCATATCTGCATCATCCCGGCGCCCCTTCCACAACCTCATCTCATGCCAGGACATCCTCAGCTTTCTCAGGTAGTTGAGGAGCAGCAGCTTAGCCAGTCCTGCCTGAGATTTGCAAAGCAGAGCCCACGCTGGTGACATTCGTTAGTGGTGCTGCAGCCTTGGTGACCCCGAGAGACCTTTCATTGCACCTGGAGATCCATGGGCACCGAGCTGAAGGGGCACAGCGGGTCTGGAAAGGAACTGGTTCAACCGGTGATGGGGAAGGAGTGGCTGGACTGCTGGCACTTAAATTGGAGCAGGAGGTCACCTCTGCATACAGCACTGCTGGAAAACCCCCTCGTGTTTTCCCATCACCCAGCAAGACCGAGCTGAGTCTTAGCCCTTAAAGACAACTCGTGGCAGCCCGTGGGGGGAGTGGGATGGTAGAATGGAATGAGAGGAGGGTGGGGGTTGGAGGGGACCTCTGGAGATCATCTAGATCAACCCCCCAGTGATGTCAGTACGGCTCAAGTTTTCCCACAGCACAAACTGGAAGGAAATGTCTGCTGGTACTGGAGCCCCTGGGATGGGGTTTGCAGAATTGCCCAGGTGTGCCCACAGGGCAGGTGCCCCGAAAGGGCTTCAAGAGAAGCGTGGGATGGGCATAAAAGAAAAGTCAAAGCAGCAATAGCAAACTCAGAAGGCACAGGAGCTGATGGAAACCACCTATTTGAGAAAAAGCAGGTGTCCTCCTACCCTGAAACACTGAGGAAGAGCTGTTTGTTTTCCTTTTCCTGTGCTTTACCCAACAGCACTGTTTAATTTTAGCAGCAGAACCTCCCACCACTGGGTTGGGGGCTTGGACGAGATGGGATCTGACCTGATGTCATTTCTGAGCACCCTCCTTACGGACTTCCTCCAGAAATCATTCAGTCTTGTTTCATTCCTCCTCCTTCTGCTGACCGTGTTCTCTCCCTTGTCCCTTCCTCCGTCTGCAGATCCAGTCAAGACGCAAGCGAGGACATCCCTCCAGCACTATGAGTCCTTCAGCCAGCTTTGCCATTCGTTCCTCCATGGTGAAACCCCCTGCTCTCACCACTCTCGCTGTTCTCCTGACCTGCCTCTTCTCTGGGGCACACAGCCAGACCCCAGCAGCTCTCCAGGAGAGCACGGTCCCCTTTGAGGTGCTCAGCCAGAAGCAGCCTTATAGTCTGATCCAGCCGAGCCTGTTTGAGGCCACCAACCCATCGAACCACTCGGAGACCCTCCCCAGGAGCGCCAGCTCCGAGCCACCCCTGCTGCCCGTGTGTGCGAAGCCTGCGGACATCAGACACATCTTCAAGTACATCAACACCATCGTGTCCTGCACCATCTTCATCGTAGGGATCATCGGCAACTCCACGCTCCTGCGGATCATTTACAAGAACAAGTGCATGAGGAACGGGCCGAACGTCCTCATCGCTAGCCTGGCCCTTGGGGACCTTCTCTACATCCTCATCGCTCTGCCCATCAACGTCTACAAGGTAGGGTCTAAAGCATGAGTGCTGCAACAGCCTGGTGGTAGCAGGGATGGGGTAGCTGCCCCGCCTGTCTCCGTGCCCCAGGGAATATCCATCCTCTGCTCTCCCTTGCGGGCTCCTTTTTCAGCAAGGATTAGGGGGGAGGTTGTTTCTGCTTCCAAAGGATGAGGAAAACACAAACAGACTAAAAGCTGTGAGAACATTCCTGGGAAAGCAGAGGTGTTCTCAGCTGTGCTGTGCACACACACACACAGACCTTCCAGCTCTTTTCAATCCCATCTAAAGCTGGGCACGCGTTCCCGGAGCAGCCTGTTAACCCTGTGGTTCTCCCCCAGCTCTTGGCAAAGGACTGGCCCTTTGGGGTGCAGGTGTGCAAGCTGGTCCCCTTCATCCAGAAGGCCTCAGTGGGCATCACCGTCCTCAGCCTTTGTGCTCTCAGCATCGATAGGTAAGAAACAACCACAGTCTGACTCGTATTTGACTACAGCCCGGTCCTTCAAGTGGCAGACTGCAGGGCAGCCTGGTCCCTTCTCCAGGTCTGGAGATGGAGACAACTCATGTAGGGATGAAATCTGGAGGAACTGGCTCTGGTGACAGAGTTTAGATCCTGCTAGGAAAGGTGGAGGGAAGGATCAGGATATTCTGGAACAAGCACTGGGGTGGTGTGGAAGGGTGGCAGCTCCCCAGTGGCAAACAGACATTGGCCAAGGGTAGTTACCATCTCACCTGTCCGCTGACCCCCTTGTCTGATGCTTCTGATTCTACCAAAGGGGAAGGTTCAGGGTCAGAGAATGAAGATGCAAGGGACAGGGCCTTTGGGGTCAATTCTAACCTGCACCTTCTCGATCCCTCCTTGATGGCTGCTTTTCTCTCTGCAATCTGATCCCGTTGTGTTTCCACATGCTGGGCAGGTACCGAGCAGTGGCCTCCTGGAGTCGGATCCAGGGGATAGGAATCCCCATGTGGAAGGCAGTGGAGGTGATGCTGATCTGGGTTGTGGCCATCGTGCTAGCAGTCCCCGAAGCCATCGCCTTTGACATGGTGGAGCTCAGCTACTGGGAACAACACCTGTGGGTGTGCATGTTGGCCTCCGAGCAGAAATCCAGGTTCATGATGGTAAGTGCTCTGCTCCAACCCAGCTGCAGCATGAGGGAGACGCAGACAACCAGGGCATCCTCCACCCTTGCTCAGAGGATTAGGTGTTTCTGTAGCTGGCTGCTCCTAACCATCACGATGAAGACAGCAAGAGCAGCATCAGACAGAGCAGCAGGATATCCCACCATAGAGTCACAGAATGATTCACGTTGGAAACGACCTTTGAGATCACATCCAACCATCAATCCTCCTCTGCCAAGTTCACCACTGAACCAGAACTCTAAATACTACATCTGAACAACCTTTAACCCCCTCCAGGGATGGTGACTCCCTCCCTGGGAAGCCTGTTCCAGTGTCTGACTACTCTTTAGTTAATAGCATTTTTCCTGATGTCCAGCCTAACCCTCCCCTCTTGTTCTATCAGTAACGACCTGTGAGAAGAGACCAGTATCCATCTCTCCACAGTGTCCCTTCAGCTAACTGTAGATGGTGATAAGGTCTCCCCTCAGCCTCCTGTTCCTCAGGCCAACCAGCTCAAACTCCCTCAGCCACTCCTTATCAGTCTGGTTGCCTAGGCCCTCCACCAGCTTCATTGCTCTTCTTTGCACCCACTCCTTGCAACCATTTCTTGCCCAAGAGCTATAGACTGGACTGGTAGCCACAAGTAAACCAGCTGTGGGAGAAGGTAGCACAGGAGCTGTCACCCTTCCACACAACACAAGTGCAGACACAGGCCTGGATCAGTTCACTCACCATTTATCCCCAAGGTTTTCCCCAGTTTCCAGTTGCTCTTTCTTTCACATGCAGTTCTACCGTGACGTCAAGGACTGGTGGCTCTTTGGCTTCTATTTCTGCCTGCCCTTGGTATGCACTGGCATCTTCTACACCCTCATGTCATGCGAGATGTTGAGCAAGAGGAACGGCATGAGAATTGCTCTGAATGACCACATGAAACGGGTAAGGAAACCAGCAAGGCAGAACCTCTGGCATTTCCCAAAGAGGAGAGGGTGGTGATGGTGGAAGGGGAGAACATGGAGCTGTCCTGGTAAAGGTCAC
The DNA here is from genome assembly GCA_013397515.1 of Upupa epops. Classification (NCBI taxonomy): domain Eukaryota; kingdom Metazoa; phylum Chordata; class Aves; order Bucerotiformes; family Upupidae; genus Upupa; species Upupa epops. The sequence goes on from VZRI01004795.1 coordinate 36,021, forward strand.
GTATGAACTGACAGGGATAGCAGCACGTTGATGCAGACGTGAGGAGTAAAACCAGAGCCTTCAGTTCTACAATCTCCACTCTGGAGACTCCCTTGGGGCAGAGCAGCTGGTTGTCACAATAATGTAGTGTGAAGGGTGGGTAGATGAGGCCCCTGTGTCCCAGGGAGTATCACCCCAGCCACATCACCAGGAGCAACGATGGGGAGTGCAAGAATCTGGTCTTTATTGTGCTGTTGGTACCGTTTCTGCAGCTTGGAGGCAGCAGTTGGGACCTGCAGGCTGTGTTTTGTGTCCCAAGAGTGTGTCCAGCCATCATCAGAGTACAGAACTGACATGAAGGACCCTTGCTCAGCATGGGGAGACGGTGCTTTGCTCTACCTGCTGCCTAGTGTTCAGCCAGACAAATCCCTTTCTGTCCTGCCCACCTTCTCTTTGCAGCGCCGGGAGGTGGCCAAGACTGTGTTCTGCCTCGTGGTGATCTTTGCGCTCTGCTGGCTGCCACTGCACCTCAGCCGCATCCTCAAGAAGACCATCTATGACCAGACAGACCCCAACAGATGTGAACTGCTCAGGTAGGGGCACTGGCTGGAGGGCACCAAGCTGGGAGCTGCCGTGCCATCAGCAGCGAGGTTCTCCTGGGCTCATTAATCATACAAACAGCTCGTTTCTACAGCTCCTTTCTAGAGGGTCTTCTTGCTCTCCTGAGAAGGAGGGGTTGGGGGACCATAAGATATGAAAATTTGAAATGTCTCTATAAAACTGTGGGTTACAGAGCTCTCTTGAACAGAAAGACATCCCCTACAGGAGCTGCATATGCTTTCTGTCACTTGCCAGGTGTCTCTTCTCTCCCCTTTACCAGCCACGATAAAATCCAGTTCAGATCACACGCAGCCACTGTGCTGGAGCTGGAGAACACCAGGGGCACCAGGGGGAATCAGACCTCATGCTCTTGGTGTCCTCAGGAAATGCTCCTGACAAGAAAGTGCTGGGCAATTGCCTACTGGCAGGAGAGGCCACTTTATGCCACTGGCCAGCTGAGGAAGCAGGTTCCCAGGCCAGGCAGTTGTTGGGCTTTGTGGAACACGTTCTCCATGAATTTCCAACATATCTACCTTCTTCTCTCTCCTCCCGCCTCAGTTTCCTCCTAGTGATGGACTACTTTGGGATCAATATGGCTTCTCTCAATTCCTGCATCAACCCTGTGGCTCTCTACTTCGTCAGCCGGAAATTCAAGAACTGTTTCCAGGTAGGGCTTGACCCCTCCAGAGCTCCTGGCTGTGGAGACCCTTCCCAGCAGCAGTCTGAGAGGCACAAGCTCCCACAGACCAGGCACAGTGCAGCCAGAGGCACCTCCATCGACAGAGGTGGAGAGTAGTTTGGCAAAAAGCAGCAGCACAGACAGGTCTGGACCTCGGGGCTCCTGGTTCCCAGACAAACATCCCATCAGGGATGTGCTGATGCCCACAGGATTCCTAGTTGCTTATATCCTGCTCAGATTTCTCCTCCTGGTTTCACCCCTTCTAGGTGCCTCTTACCAGCCGGGAAGAGACTTAGGGCTCCTTTAAACTTCAAGCCCAAGTTATTAAGAGAGACTTTGCAGGAGCCCTGAGAAATGAAAGGGATGGGAGTCACCTCCCAGCTGTGGTGGCAAATCCAAGTGCTGAGCTCAGCTCAGCATTAGCTGTGTTTTCTGTTCTCGGAGGACAGGACAACACAAGGTTTTGGTATCTTCACTTCCAGTCTGCTCCAGCCCATTCCCAGCAGAGCTACCCAGTAGCCTTGGGAATAGTTCCCTCTTTTCCCCTGCAGCCAACAGTTATAACCTCTCTGTCCATCCTCTTGTCTCCTCCCAGTCCTGCCTGTGCTGCTGGTGCCAGAGGCCAGCACTGAGCATCACACCGACAGATGAGAAAGGCTCGGTGGGCAAGTGGAAAGCCAACGGGCAGGAGCTTGGGCTGGACCGGAGCAGCTCCCGCTTGAGTAACAAGTACAGCTCCTCCTAATGCCGTGCCACCCGCAGGGCCGGCAGGAGAAGACTCTGGACCATGCTGGCAGGACCACTCAGTTCCTCCCGCAGGGCTGTTTTCTGGCTGAGCCCAAATCATTTTCACCTTCGTGTCACAACCCATCTGGAAGGAGCAGCAGCACCTCACGGGACCCCTGGGACTCACACCAGGCTGCGCCAATCCGTCCTCTGCTCCCTGTTGCCTCTGGAGGAGGGGGAAAGGGAGTCAGATCCTTCCAGGAATTTTTGTTTCCTCAGGGGAAACTCAAGTGTCTTGTGGCTGTTTGTGTGGGGTGGAAAGGTGGGGTGGGGAGATGTGTGAAAAGGGAAGGAGGGTTGAGCTGTGGCTGCTTTGAGGTGGATGTGGGATGAGGAGGAGGAGAGTGACCATTTCCAGCTACAAAAGGCAAAGGAAAGCTTTGATAACATCCCTAACCCTCTCCCTTAGTTGCTGGGACACTCTGTCCCTGGGCAGAGAGCCAAGATGAGGTCCAGGCACCACTTATGTCCAGGAGACCATCAAGAGTGTGACATTTCCTCCTGTTCATGACAGGGAGAGATGGGCAGTACCTCAGCTTCACTGTGTCACCAGCCTGAGTTGGGGAGCCCTAAAAGTCTCCATCCTCTTCATCTACTCCTGGAAAATCTGCCTCAGGCTGCCCACCCAGAGATAACACTCATCCCTCCCATGTATGGCAAGAGATTGGGGCTGCATGGCTCAGGGGACAACAAATCCTTGGCAGAATCCAGCCAAAGCATCAGGTCCAGCATCCCCACTCCCCAGGGCTGATGGAGAGCCTGGGTATCTTCACTGGCCCAAGGATCCTTCCAGGGAAGGGTGTGTAAGGCCAGGAAAGGGAAAGCAGAGACAGATGGGACCAAGGAACCAGCTTGTCCTCCTCACAGTTAAACTAAGGTGGAACAGGGAGGGTCCAATCTCAGCAGGGAGAGGTACAGGAGGTTAAAAAGCAAAGAGCTTTTACAAATTTATGATTTAAATTCATTAATCCCTAGAATGTTTTTCTAAACCCCAGCATTCTTGCATCTCTCACCAAACCTTTCAGGAGAAAGGTGTAAAATTGTAATTTACTGAGTTTTTGATGACTTTTCTGATTGGTTTTGCTTCTTACCTGCTGGGTTTTGCTCCTCCCCTTTACCTCCTTCTTTCTTTCTCCTCTTTTCATGGGGAAAAAACTGAAGAGAGGAGGGAAAAGGGAGGGAAAACCTGCAGATAAAGCAAAACCTTTTGCAGGTGTTGGAAGTTTTAGGGCAGCTTTCAATGTTTGACACAGAAATCACAATTCTGGAAGACAAAGGTGGGGGGGGGGGTCGTTGAGGAAAACAGAATGACTGATGAACAGCCCCAGCAGGGTGGGTTTGTCTGGATTCATCTCAAACCCACAGCCTCTGCTCCAGAGCCCACGGACAAATCAAGCTAATGGGGAAAACGGATGAAGCTCCAGTGCAGACACCTTAGGAGAAAGGTGGTTTTGAATGGTTGTGCTTATCTAGGTATAAAAAAGTCTGTATTCTGTGTATGTCTGTATTTAACTACATTTACAGGGATTCAGTGACTTCTTATCAACCTCTCGTGTCACTCCAAGGAGGAGCAGCAGCAGCATGTCCCTCACATTCTGCCCTGCCCCAAAATCATAGCCAGTTCAGTCCCAGTTAGCCCTGCTCCTTGATGTCTGACTCTCCCCATTGTGCCAGGGCCTGCTGCTATGGGGGTGAGTTGCTTCAGGTCAGCGTCTCCACCACTTCATCCCTGTTGGTGCTCCCTAAAATTCCTGCCCTCAGCCAATCTCTAGGTCTAAGGTGCTCAGGAGGTGCTGGGGCAGCTGGGAGGGTGGGAAGAGACAGGAAGGAAGTGCCAACCTGTCTGCTGCCACGGGTATCACCAAGGGGGTTCCAGTAATTACAAACCACTCTGCACAATGGGGAGACCCGTGGAGGTGTAAGATCTCTTGTCAGGGAGACATGTCCCGTGACAGGCAGCGTGACTGGGATGCTCTGCCTAGTTCTCCCTGCTGCTCACCTGGAATGACTGGTACTTTGCTCAAGGCTCGAGACAGCATCTTTCCCTCTTAGGGTCCTCACTGTGCCCTGGGTGAGAAGCATGGTTGTGTCCTTTGGAAGGGGGCAGGATGCCGGGCGCTGCAGAGCCATGATCCTCTGCTCTGGACAGACAGAGCAGCCAGGACCTGCCGATATTCACAAAACAGAGATCAGTTACAGGGGACTCCTTCTACCTTCTTTAACCTCTGGGGCCTCAAGCAGTTAATGGCTCTTTTTATTCTCCGAGAGCAGATTTAATGACTCCTGCATTAGCAGCTACACCCAGATGAACATTTTTGCTGTAGCTCGTTCAAACCCAGGCTCTGATCTGCACGTTATTAACGTCACAACAAACAGACCGATGGGAATTCACCCCAGCTCCGGACACCGCTGTGGGGCTGGTTAACAGCAGCTTCCTCCTCCTCCTTTGGGACTGTTTTCCCCTTGTGTTTTCCTCCTGGGCACCTGTTAAACCAACATCATGAAGCTTGGCCAAGTGTGACAGACAAGAGAGCTGCAAGAGGGAACGGCACCTGCTTAAAGCTCTCCTGTTGCTGCTTATCATCCCTTAAAGGTCTCTCTTAAGCTACAAGTGAGGTATCTGCTCTCAGCCCAGTTCTGAGAACGTGCAACCACCCCACAGCAACCCCGGGTGCTGGAGGAAGGGACCAGCAGGTCAATGACCAGCTGGGTTTCAGCTCCTGGTTTATTCACCCCATCATCCTCTCCCCGCTGCCCCTAGAATTCTGCTTTACTGCTTGTTTTATGTCTCTCCCTTGCTTGAGCTGGGCAGTGGAGTCTTTGTGTCTCGAAGGGTTGAAAAGCTGTGGAGACGTGAGGTGAGGGACACAGAGCAGTGGAGAACCTGGCAGTGCTGGGAGAACATTTGGATTCCACAACCTTAAAGCTCTCTTCCAACCTAAATGATTCTGTGACTCTACCAGTTCTCCCAGCCCAAAGTCCCCAGGCCCACGTTTGCTCCTGCACACAGGGGTAAAACTCTCACTAGGCACAGCCCCGCTTTCGCAGGACCTGTGAGAGAGGTGTGAAAGGTGTAGGATCACATCACCACGGGCAGGACGGACCCAGCACAGCAACCAGAACCTTATTACAGACACAAACCCCACAGCAGCCTGGCAGAACCCCTGTCTGTCTGCCCCTGTTTGAAGGCTTAGTTTTACAGAGAAAACCTGATACTTTACATCCTCTTGCTTACTCCTCTGTATGTTAATAAAACATGTGGGTGTTTGAAAGGGAAAACCTCTGGGTGTTCCTTATTAAGCAGCAGGGAGTCTGCAAAGTGTGTTTAGGACTTCAGAGAGCGCCGGCAGGTTCCTCTGGAAAGCGCAGCTCCTCACTCAAGAGACCCACAGGGCCCCTCTGTGTAGAGCAAATGGAAAAGGTTTGCCGTGCACCACCCCACACAGAGCAAAGAAACCCCCGTGATTTCACGTCATGTTTCTCAACTAAAGGCTGGTGGCCAGCAGATTCAACTAAAGACAAGGTTTCAGTGCTGTCAGGCTACCTGAAGCTCTGTGGTAGGACACTCCCAAGCAGCAAGAGCAACTTGGAGAGGGACAGAAATGAGATGGCAGAGGGGAAAATACACTTTGCAGCAGCATCAAGCTTTGTCAGTTTTATTATAAAACACAGGTTTGCCCCAAAAGGGGTCATAAAAGCCCCCACCAAACCAAAACGTTTGGCACAGGGAATGTCCCAAACACTACTGCATCTCTTCCTCCCGCTGCGCCCGGTACTCCTTCATGCTCTTCTGCAAATGAGAGCAAAGGGCAGATGTTAATGGGGTATATCCAACCCAGATCCCACAGAGCCACCACCCCATGCTGGGTCCTGACTTCCCTGCTACGAGAAAGCTCTGAGAGGGCTCCAGACGCTCTCAGAAGTGACTGTGCAAAACAGACAGGGCTGGCAGAGACTGAAAAATCTACTACTACACACAGCTCAGCCCAATCCTCTCCCCTCTGAGATGATGATAGAAAAGGCCCCTGGCTCTCCAAGAACAGCCTCACCTCAAAGGTGTTGAGGATGTGTTGGCAAACACCCATCAGGTCGTTCAGCCCTTTCCGGAACGGCTCAACCGCAGGAAGGGACCCTTTGAGGAAAGAAAAGAAGTTAGGGAGATGGGAAGCAGCTCCCAGAGGGGCTGACAGCCCTCCTGTTGCCCCTCTGAAGCAACACTGCTGTACCTCTGGTCTGGATGCGGAAGTTGATTTTGCTTTCTGAGGGGTGGGTGATGCAGTAGCCACAGAACTCCACGTCAGGGCTGTGGGATTGAAGACAACAGTGAAACACAGGCCAGGCCACAGCAAACCTCAGGGAACGGACAGGCTCAGGCAACCCCACAGCTGCTGTGAGCTCAGGATGGTTCTAAAACAACTGAGGAGCTTACAGGAGGGATACACTGAAGGGAATCTCTCTAGGTGACCTTAGTTACACAACCTTAGCTCAGACACTACTCAGTGACCACTGAGGTGTTACAGGAAAGCCTCAGAATACAGTCATTAAGCACACTCAGTAAGCACAGCCTGCCCAGAGAAGGGCTAGACCCCCTTTCCCCTAAAACATAGCTCAGGCAGAGCAGAAGTCCTGAGCTGAGCTTAAAGGGGATTCCTGGGCCAGTGGGTGTGTGGGGAGGTCCCGGGTGTGGCTGATCAGGCCCATTAAAAGTGCTCTCAGGGCTCTGACCGTAACAACACAAAGGGAGGGCTATGTGGAGAGGTGGTAGGTCTGAGGCACTGTGTCTGACACAGAGACTTGAAGAGAGGTGATTTCTGATTGGTTTTCTTGTTCTAGCAAGCCCTGAAGGGCAGCACAGTAAGGAGACAGCCAGAGGAAGGCAGAGATGATGCAAGGATACCAAAGCATTGCAGAGGCTCCACTTACTTCTTCATGACCATGTATCGGAGGGAGTTGCCAAGTGTGTGGTCTTCATCGTGCAACACGAATGTGACGCAGTTCCCATCCGTCCCATCTGCCTGGACCTGTCCCAACCAGAGAAGGAAAAGATGCTGTAGGACCCTCTGGGATAAGGAACACCAGCCTCAGTGTAAGATGCCTCCCACAAGAGCCTGACAGCAGTGATCTCCCTACCAGCCAGCAGCTCCCCTGCTCAGAGGTGGCTGATGAGTTATTTAATGTGGTACTTGGTGATGAGGCAGACCAATTAGCTGGAATAGATGGAGTCAGCAAGACATAAAGTGGGTGGAGAACAGTCCTACAACCTGATTTCAGCCACTTCTATCAAATTGCCTTTCCTGTCAGAATATCAAGTCCTCTGCTGGTGTTCACAAGCTGGTATTGCTTTCTACCCTCTTGGTTTCTCCACAGATCCACCTCCTCCATGGAGGAATCTGCTGCTACGCTGCTAAGGGCCTCTCTAGTAATTGCAGCTCTTCAAAGATTCATTCATCACATCAGACTTGCAGGATTAGGATTGGGCTTCCTGGCGTCATGGTGACTTTCACCCTCTAGCCCATACAACTGGCTCTGCAGTACCTGAAAACGGCAATGAGCAGGAGACTTTGGGGTCTGCTGTGCCATTGGGGACTACAGATTGAGACACTATAGAAAATCACTATATTAAAGCTTTCCTAAAGGCATGTTCTAAACCCCGGCAGCTTCCAGAGCGCACTCATTGCTACAGTATGACTGTCCTGGTGCTCAGCTCTCTCGGTTCCCCACAGACCGTCTACCCATAGATCGTCTGATGCAGAGCCGGCCCTCTCTGCTGAGAGCCCATAGCCCTGTTAAGAGTGAAGTGCAGCGTCACCTAGTGCCTTCAGCTCTTGGTGCTGGAGGGGGAAAAGACGTCCACAAGCTCCTGCCACAAGGCTTAGCAATGGGGAAGGGATGCAGGAGGAGGCAGGTTGCCACACGTTGTGGTCTGTAGAGCCAGCCGCGGCCACTTATACAGAGCTAGCCAATTCATCTTAACGAAACAAGGCTTGTTTTGGAAAGCGTTAGTCCTATCTCCAGTCCTTCTGTTCTCTATAGGGCAACTGCAAGAAATCGAACTAAAAGGTAAATTCTTTGTGTCAACGGCTGTAAACTGAAAGAGGGGGGATATTCAGGTGAGATCTCAGGAAGAAATTCTTCCGTGTGAAGGCGCTGAGGCCCTGGAACAGGTTGCCCAGAGAAGTTGTGGCTGCTCCATCCCTGGAAGCGTTCAAGGCGAGGCTGGATGGGGCTCTGAGCAACCTGGTCTGGAGAGAGGTGTTGCTGCCCATGGCAGGAGGCTGATACTGAGTGATCTCTGAGGTCCCTTCCAACCCAACCCAGTCTGTGACTCCGGAATTTCAACCCTCTCTGTCCCTCCACGCCGCTCGCTCCCCTCAGCATCTTCCATCTGCTGTCCTCGCATCCTGTCCCGGAGCTCCGTGCCCGGGCTGTGAGGTGACATCGCGGGGGATTTGTACCGGGCAGGGGAACCACGAAGACGACTGGGTCGTAATAAACCCCTAAGAAACCACCACCCTCCGCGCCTCCAGCGGGCCCCGAGTCAGGCTCGGGGGGGGTCGCGGCCGAAGCCGCCGGGGTAGGGCCGCGCCTGAGCCCCCACCGGGCACGCAGGACTAAACCCCGCCCCGTCCCCTCGGCCGGGACACCCCACTCCCCCGCTCACCGTCTCCAGCGCGGCCTTCCGCTCGCTCTCCTCCGCCATGGCCGCCGACTACAGCTCCCGGCATCCCCCGCGGCGTAGCCTACAGTTCCCAGCATGCACTGCAGCGCGACCTAAAGCTGACAGACCGCTGCCTACAGCTCCCAGCATTCCCTGCGGCGCCCCGTGAGCGGAAGTACGTCACGGCCGGTACCGGAGCCGGCGGTGGGGAGCCGGTCGGTTGCCGAGTGCGGCTCCCTCCTGCCGCGGAGGCCGGTGAGCAGCGGGAGGGCCGCGTGCGGGTCTCTGGCGGGTCGGCACCTCGGGAGGGCCGCGGGTCGGACCGGGGTCAGCGGCTCCGTACGGGGCCTCTGCGGGGGACGGCGGGGTAGGGGTTGGGCCTGCAAGGCCGGGGCGTGTAAGTGGGAGTAAGGGCTTTTGTGGGTTATAAAGAGCAGAAAGTGATCAGTAATTACACTTACACGTGTGTTGGGCTGTTTGGGGAGCAGCCTTTTCCACGAGTGTCACGGTCTCGTTTCTTTGTCCCCTTTCCAAACCATGTAGTGTCAACACCGGAGTGGGCGGCAGAATTCCCTGTACTGGGAACTGAGGAGGCCCCTCCTTGAATCCTGGGGTCAGTCTTGGGTCCTTCACTACCGGAATGCCACTGAGGGGCTGTGCAGAGAAGGGTCTGGAGAACTTGTGAGGAGCAACTGGCAGGAGTTAATTCGATAAAGAGAGGCTCAAGGGAGATCTTACCGCTCTCCATAACTACCTGAAATTCAGGAGTTTGGAGTGAGATGAGGGTTGTCTCTTCTTTCTAGGACAAGAGTTGTGCCCCAGGAGAGGTTGAGGTTGGCCCTGAAGAACAGTTTGTACCCTTAAAGGGTTGCCCAAGCTGCCCAGGGTGGGGGGGCAGGTGTGTGTGTGAGGGACAGAGGGCAATGGAGACCTGAGGGTTGGACTTGATCTAATTGGAATCCATTCTGGATTCTCTGATTCAGCTACACTGCCTTCTGGGAAAGGAGATGGACCTAATTAACATGAAGAAACTGGATTAACATTATCTAGTGTTTCATTATTATTTCGGTGAGGCAGAGGCCCCTGAATCTGCCTGTGCAGGGAGGGAGAGAGAGAACTGAGCTGCTGCTGCTACATTGGTGCACAACCACCGGTAGGTGCCACGGAAGGGTTAAAGCTGCTTTCTGCTGAAGTCACCACCGGTTAAACGATCTTATTGCAGCCCGGGCCTTTGCAGTTCTCTGGGTTGCAACACCTCCAGCTGTTTCAAGTGTGAAGCCAGCAGCAGCGATGGGGAGTCCTCTGCTTTCTGTGCAGGGAATTTCTGGAAATACAGGCAGGAGTCTCCTCTGGGTTTGTTGGCACTGAGACCAGGAGTCTTTTTGTCAAGAAGAAGGAGTGCTGAGTTTTCCTGGGCTGGCAGAGGTGCAGGCTTCCGGGTTCACTTTGTGCTTGGCTGCTTTAACCCGCACCTGTCAGTTTATTTGAGGTCTTAAGAGCAACAAATGAGTCGTTTAACATCCTGCTTGAAAATAATAATTAACCTTTTGGAGGTTTTCAGCACCGTGTGTGTTTCACACGCTGCAGATTTTCCTGTGCTCTGTCAAACACCATGAGAAACCTTGTAGTCGGCAGCATCCCACAGTGTCATTCATGTCGGGGTCATTGTGATACCAACCCAGCACTCCCCTGGCCTTTGTGCTTCAGCTCTGCTGCCAGGTGCTTCTGGCAGTGCACAGGTAGCTTGGTGGAGCGGTGAGGTTCTCTGTGTAGCTTGGAATTGCAGCCTGTTCCCCCCTTCAGGATCAGTGTAACCTGCAGGAGTAGGGAGGTGATGGTGCCCCTGTACTTTGCACTCGAGACTGCACCTTGAATACTGCATCCAGTTTTGAGTGCCACAGTATCAGAAGGATGTTGAGGTGCTGGAGCAGAGCCAGAGAAGGGTGACGAGGCTGGGGAGAGGGCTGGCAAACAAGCCATATGAGGAGAGGCTGAGGGAACTGGGGTTATTTAGTCTAGAGAAAAGGAGGCTGAGAGGAGAGCATAGTGCTCTCTATAGCTATGTAAAGGAGGTTGTAGTGAGGGTGGTGCTGGTCTGTTCTCCCTAATTATTAATGATAGGATGAGGGGAAATGGCCTCAAGTTGCATCAGGGGAGGGTTAGGTTTGATATCAGGAAGAAGCTCTTTCCGGAGAGAGTGGTTGGGCACTGGAACAGTCTGCCCAGGGAGGTGGTGGAGTGACCATCCCTGGAGGTATTTGAAAACAAAGTAGCCAGAGCGCTTGAGTCCATGGTCTAGGGGTTAGGGAGATGTTGGGATGAGGGCTGGACTTGATCCTGGAGGTTCTTCCCAGCCAGGATGATTCTATGATTCCTCTCTCTTCCTGCTACCTCTGAGCTTTCTTTTCAGGAACGTTTGGTCCTGGCTGCTTCCAGCTGTTCCGTAGTGTAACCTGAGGTAGTTTCGATCTCTGGGTTGGTTTTAGTGAAATTTAATTCTGACTCTTGTCACTTTTGAGGAGAGATGTTCTCTGCTGGCTTAATAATTTGTTAGGGCTGTGTGAGATGCTGCTTACAGACTGCAGTCTGCACCTGTCTTCATTTGTTCTACCTCATTAACCCATTGTGCTCAAAGCCAGGGCAGGTGTGGTCGCAGAGTACATGGCTGGTGTCTCCTGAGCAAGGCTGAAGACTGGATTCAGGGAGCTGGCTTACCTGCTGGCACAGAGTGTGGGATCCAGTGCCAGCTAGTGTCACCTTACTGGTGCTGCTATTGCCCTCTCACCTTGCTGATGTGAGTTCTGTAAATATTAAAAGAACAGAGACGTTTAGATCTTGTCTGAACTGCTTTGCAGTCCCCAAGCTGAACCCAGAGTCACTCTACTCAGGGAATTCAGGCATCTCTTTGTTTGTGTGGGCTTTGTAGCTCGGTTGGTGGCTGCTGCTCCTACACAGTCTGTGTGTGGCAGGGGGAGGGTTTGGGGATGTTTCTTTATCTTTTACAACTGCTCTTTTTTGTTGGCTCTGCTTGTTTGGTGACTGCTATGAGAAGAGATTGGGTTCTCGATATTTGTCTGTCACCTGATTGCTCAAGAGGCTTCAATCCTGTTATCTACCCCTGTTGGTGCCCTGGGTTGTACCACGTGCTGATGCAATGCTACTTCCTCTCCTGGTTGGGCTGAAACATCGCAGGTGTTTTCAGGGGGAGAGAGGCTGAGTCTGAGCTTGTAGAGAATCACCTGTGAGGGGCTGGACAGGTGAATATTTGTTTTCTTTTTATTTCTTTGGCCACACCTTGTTTTGCTGGGAAGATGTTTGTGCTCACTGCAGCCTTGCCAGGCAGGCCTGAGCTGCTGAGTTCTCCTGGGAGAAACCAGAAGCAGAGGGAGTGAGTGAGGAAAGTGGAGTTGTCGCCTCACAGAGAGCAGCAGGTCAGTGCCACAAGCTGTTTTTCTTCTGGGTCTCCTCCCAGACAGGGTAAAGAAGCAGCAAATTGGCCCAAGAGGCTTCACCCATGTTGTCTATTAGGCCAGGAGGAAGTGAAAGCAGCAAACTGGCCCGAGGGAGCTGCTGCTGAGTGCTGTGGTGCTTCCTCTCCACTTACTGATGCTCCTTCCAAGTGTTACTGGTTGGGAGGATTCAGAGAAGGGCTTTGCTGGGAACGTGGGTCTGTGTGGTGCGAGGCTTTGGCTGGGCTCTCCCTTCCCCTTTGCTAGCTCTAGAAACTTGGGTTTTCTAGACTGCACTCGACTGGGTGCTGAGTTCTGAAGCAGAGTGCTTGGAGACCTCCTGTTCCGCTGCTCTTCCTGAAGCCCCTTGTCAAACTCTCCCTTTCCTTTGGCAGTGCTGGCTCTGAACACCTCTGTTCCTGAGAGGTTGTGGCTTAGCCAGGGAGTCTTTGCTTAATAATAAATCCACACGTTTATCCTTTCCCCCTTCTCAAGTTCTTAAAGTGGTTTGAGGGTTGGGGGAATTACAGCTGGCTGAGCCTTCAGCCGCTGTTTCTCTGCTGTTGTGGCTGCTTGTAGAGGTCTCTAGGTTGTTGGTTGCACTGCAGTAGGTGTGTGAGCACAGTCGAGTGCTAAGTGAAAAATAAGATTAGGGGGGGTTTGCAGGATCAAAAGTCTTCCTGAGCCTTTCCTAAGCAGCAAAGAGGCTTAGGGATGGAGCAGACGAGCCAGGCAGCTGGCCCAGCTGTGGTGTGACACATGGCCTCACTTCTTAACACTTGAATCTGTCAGCAGACCCGTGTCATGGCACTGGAGCTGATGAAGACTGGCCCTTCCTGACAGCAGGCACGTTGCCCCAGCTCTGGGCATTTCCCAGAAGTCTGGTCCTCAGACTTAACCAGCCTTAACCTGTCTGGTTCTCTCTCGTAGAACTGGCGTGTGGCCAAGGGTAGTGGGTTGGTAGATGCACTGTGTGGCTCTGGGAAGGGCAGAGCGTGTGTCCAGGGCCAGTGTACTCTCAGCAGGTGCCTCTGTGCCGTTAACAGGGGATGTGTATGGGGTGGCTCTGGGTTTGATAGCACAACTCACCCGTGAACAGTCATGTGTTGGTGGGTTTGGTCAGGATAAAGAGCTGCTATAGCGTAGCTGTGAGACAGTAACTTCCTGTTTGAGCTTGAGCTTACTGGTCACAAGTTTTTTTTTCAATAACAAGGAAGAAAAAAACCCCCAAGAGTCAGTTGAAGAGCAGGAAAATGTACCAACAGCTGGGAATCTAGGTGGGACCAGGGTGAGTGAAGTTCATTGTGGGATCACTAGGGAGGTGCTCCAAGAAATACCTTCTTCTGGAGGCTATCGAAGTCTTGATGTCATGAGCAGAGGGGAAAGGGGATGTTTTCTCATAACAGTGTCCTGTCGAGGTACTGAACGAGCTGATTCCTCCCTCCCGCTACACTGAGGACTAGGAATGCCGGGAAGGTGCTGCCACTTTCTCTGCCAAAGAGCTTGAGGCTGATTGTTGCTCTGTTTTTCTCTGCAGGTGGTGTGAAGTCATGGCCATCCTGTTTGCTGTGGTGGCTAGGGGCACAACCATCCTGGCCAAACATGCCTGGTGTGGGGGAAACTTCCTGGAGGTGACCGAGCAGATCCTGGCCAAAATACCCTCTGAAAACAACAAACTGACCTATTCTCATGGAAAGTGAGTAGAGCTGCAATCAGGGATGTGGGACAAGAGACCAGGGAACATGCTGAGGGTGGGAATAAACTGCTTGTCCAGGCCTTGATTAGGATTAGACATAAATCCTAGTGCTGGGTATGTGGAACTGAAGTTCTCTTGGCAACAGAATGTGCCCCGCAGCTCCTGCTAGTGGAGGTCTGTGAAGTAGGTGAGGGCAGAGATCCTTTAGCATGGAAATGTGTTGATATCTGTGAAGATTGTGTGGAGTAACTGGAATTTAATTTTCTACTTCTCCAGCTCTTGAAGGGCTAGAATTATTCTTGTAGAATCGCAGTGTTAGAGATTGGAAAGGACCTCAAAAGAGGTCCAAGCTCCCTACCACAGCAGGATCTCCTACATCCAGTCACACAGGAACAGTCCAGGCAGGTTTTAAATATCTCCAGAGAAGGAGCCTACACAGCTCCCCTGGGCAGCCCCTTCCAGGGCTTTGGCACCCTCACTGGGAAGAAGTTTCTTCTCATCTTCACGTGGAACCTCCTCTCTTCCAGCTGACACACGATGCCCCTTGTCCTAGCATTGGGTGCCAGTGAGCAGAGCCTGGCTGCTTCCTCCTGCCACCTGCCCTTTCCATTTGTGTTGTGGCAGCCCCAATTGACCTTTCTTCCCCTTTTATTCTTCTTTGCAGTTACCTGTTTCATTACATCTGCCAGGACAGGATCATATACCTCTGCATCACAGATGATGTAAGTGGTTTGCTTCCAGCTCTTGGCAGGTTTGGGAGGGAGGGGTGTTGTGTCTGTAGGACAAATCCAATCCATAGTGGATGGTGCTCAACCTTTTTCCTGTTGGCACTACCACTTTTGTTCTCCTTCACATCAGCTACAGCATCGAATAGAAGCCTGGAAGTCAAATGCATGCAAATAGTTGTGGGGTTGAGTTCCTGGGTTTGTGTAGTCCCTCCCTTAACAGCCCCAGTGCAGGAGAATCACAGGATCCTTAAAGTTGGGAAATCGCAGTTGTGGAATTGTTGAAGCTGTTCAAGTTTTCCCTCACTGGAGAAAGGTACCAGGCACAGAGTTAGAGCTCAGGACACCCCAGTAAATTCTGCTGGTAAGAATCGGTTTCTCTACCCTTTGTTATTCTCAGCTCTGTGTCTGCTTTCTTCCTTCCAGGACTTCGAGAGATCCAGAGCTTTCAACTTCCTGAATGAAATCAAGAAGAGGTTTCAGACCACCTATGGCTCAAGAGCGCAGACAGCCCTTCCCTATGCAATGAACAGCGAGTTCTCGAGCGTTCTGGCCGCTCAGCTGGTGAGATCTGTTGCTCAGTGGGTTTCCCTGACAAGCCAGACTTCTCCCCAGAAATTCTCCTTCTGTGTCCTCACTCGGAAAGTGTGAGGATGTGACAGAAGGAAGGGGAAGGTTTATTCCACCCTCCACTCCTCAGCTGTGCTGGATTACCAGTCTAGGGGACTCTAGGGTCTTTGTAAGGCAAGTTGCATCCCAGAAAGTTGCTTGTGGGGAGCTGCTTACTATACAAGGTCTCCTCTCTGCAGGACATGCATTTCACAGAGCACTTTGGCACTGGGGTCTGCAAACCACTGGGGTCTCGCTCCTGTGGAGGGGTTTGTGGGAGAGAGGAGAAAAGGCTGAGAACAGGTGCTTTAGCTGTGAGTTTGGGCTGTTCTTCCCAACTGGCAACTGTGCAGTTGGCACCTCTGCCTGGTGTTTGCTCTGCAGTGAGGTACTCGGAGCAGCCGCAGGGAAAAGAGGCCACGTAATGGCAAATGAAATGAATGAAGTCAGATGGAAAATGAACAGAAGGAACAGATAGCTGTCCTGTGACTCACTCAATCAATGGCCTTATTAATGAACCCAGCCTCAGGCTGCTGCGTTGTGTGTGCCAGGGAAGGGCTTAAATGTCTTCAGCAGAACATCCAAAGAGTCCTGAATTGACTATAAACAGCTCCACAACCTGAGAAGTTCTGTCTGGGGGTGCATTTGTCTCTCGATACCTCCCTCGATGTGAAGATAAGATGTTTCTGGAATATTTGTGCTCAGAGCTAACGCCCAGTCTATGTCTGGTGCAGCTACGGTGTGGTGTTGGAGGTTCCCAGTTTGCTTTGCTGTGGCTGCTAAGCTTCTCTGTGCAGGGCTCATCCTTTTCCCTGTGCATTGCTCTTGCTTCAAGTGCAGAAACCGGAGCTGCGGCTGAGGTTTCTCTTGGTGCCCTCAGTGATGGGCAGCGTGTTCACAGCAGGAGCTGCATGGTGGCTTGACAGTAGAGGGAAAGCAGTGAAGAATAGCATCACCATGTGGCTCCTGGTGCTTAATAAATCAGATTAACTTCCTATGGGGGATAGGACTGAGAGGTTTTTATTCCTCTAGCCTTTGATATGTGGAGGCCGAAACCACCCAGAGTGCTGACTCGTTAAATCGTGAGCAGCTCGTGGCTGGAATAAACTTAATGAGTTGCCTTATCGGCAGAGCCAGGCACTCTTCATGGCCCTGGTGTTGACAGTCCTTTAAGAAATCACAGCCTTTCTGTTTCTCTCAACTCCAGGAGGCCTGTGCTTGCTTCAGCCTTAGTGTGTTGAGAGAAACCTAGGCACAGGCTAATACAGGTGAAGCGATGGCAGAGGTGAAGCCTCTGGCTTCTTGTGTTGTCAGAACCTCAGTGTTTCTGCTGTTCTGCAGCAACCAGGAGCTGCTTTGGGGTTGTTTTTTGCCTTGAGGAAGGGATGTGCTCAATCAGTGATGTCCCTGCTCTCACTGCCTCTTCCTTTGTTACAGAAATACCATTCGGAGAGCAAAGGCACCGACCAGGTGGCAGAGACACAAGCTCAGATCGATGAACTGAAAGGAATCATGGTTCGAAACATAGGTACCTGCCCTCCCTCTGTGCTGCTGGCCCTGCAGGGAGTCGCTGGAGGGAGGGAGAAGGAGCTGAGTGTGGTGTGTGGGTGTGAACAGCAGTTAGAACGAACCTTGTGCAGCTTGTGATGGGGTGCAGCATTCTTGGGGTTTGCTCTGTGGCTGCAGAAGCTGTGCTGAAAACCCTCCTTGGTCGGGAGTTCTTTGGTTCTGTGTCAGGCTCTGGCTTTTGATCAGTCTGGCCGCTTCAAATGGAGGGACAGATCTGGGATTGAGCAAAATGGAGTCAGGGCAGCCCCAAACTATGACCTGCATGATGCAAGACTGTTCCTTAAGTCCTAGCAGTCTCCAGAAGGCTGAGGGCTACCTGATGTCTGACAAGACAAGAGCTCCTGGCTCACTGTTGGGTTTGGTTATCAGAAGTAGCTTTTGGGCATTGGGTTTCTACCCTCAAATCAGGACCTTTTGTCTTCTTCCAGACCTCGTGGCACAGAGAGGAGAGAAGCTGGAGTTGCTGATTGATAAAACGGAGAACCTTGTGGATTCAGTAAGTCTGGGGAAGAACACAGAGCCAGAAGGCCCCTGTGATAAATTAATCCTGGTGGGCAGCCAACAGCCCCATCTGTGTTGGAGTCTCCCTTGACAACCTGCTTGGGGCTCGGCTCCCTTTGCAGCAGGTTCAGGAACTAATGGGTTGGTTTATTTTCTCCTGCAGTCAGTCACTTTCAAAACGACCAGCAGGAACCTTGCTAGAGCCATGTGTATGAAGAACCTCAAGCTTACCATCGTCATCATCATCGTCTCCATTGTAAGTAGTCCTCAGCTCTTCAGTCAAGCTTGACCAGTAGACAGTCCAGCAGCGTGTTCCTGTCCTTGGCCTGTGCTAGCACAGCATCCTGTGGGACATTGTGTGAGGGTTACTGGGGGTTCTAGCCTGTGGTTGGTGGCCAGGCCAGGAGTCTCCTGTTGATGGACGTGCAGTTCCCCCCCTGACACGGCTGTTGCCTTTCTCCAGGTTATCATTTACATCATCCTCTCGGCTGCCTGCGGAGGGCTTGCCTGGCCAAGCTGTGTGCAGAAGTAGCCAGAAGCAGCTGGTGCTGGTCACTCGGAGATGGAGAGTCCCAGGAGTGCGAAGAAGCAACCTACAGAATAACTCTTAACCTTTCACTACTGACACCTTCTCATTCTTCCATCCCTCCAGGACTTGAGACTTTTTTGCCTTATCACCCCAAGCAGGCCCGGCTGGTCACTGCTCCTGTGCAGCCACAACCTCAGAACTGGCTGGTTTTATTTACTTGAAGGGATTGATTTTCTTGGCTTTGGTTTCTTTTCCTGTCCCAACTACATCCTCCTCAGCTGGGAGGGCCCTGGGTCCAGCTCTGGGGGGGTTCTGTGCATGCTTGTCCTTGTGGCCCTCTAGCTTTGCAGTTCTGTGGGAGCAGCCTACGGGGCCGGCAGCTGAGGATGGTTCAGGGCAGGGGGCAGAGCCAAACTTAACGGTGGAGGGACAAGGTGGGTGCAGATACCTGCCATCCGGGTCCCTCAAGTGGTTCCGTAGCGTTTCAGGATGTCGCAAGTGCAATACTGTTGGTACCAGAGTTTTGGGGCTGGGGCTTCATGCATCTCAAGATGGAGGTGCTGGCCCTGCAGGAGACTTCCCTTTGCTTAGAGGTCCTTCTGCAGGTGGTAGGAGAAGGGTGTGGGGCCACCTCAGTGTTGTGACACAGCTGCCTCCTCATCCTCACTGCTTCTTCATCTGCCTCTGCTGTGATTTGTGGCTGAACGGATCAGTAAAGGAGATGGTTGCACATAGTTAAGGTTGCAGTAACATTACCTTCTTTCTCCTGTCCTTCCTCCTGCTCTTTTGAGGGTGCACTAAACTATGATACTAACAGAATCACTTGCTGGAGTGAAATTGGGGGCCAATCTGTTGATAAGGTGTCAGGGAGCTGCTGCTTGTGCTTCTGCTCTGAAGGTGAGTGCTGAAAACAGTCTGGAGCAGGCACAGGTGGTTGGAGGTGATGGATGGTCAGTCTCTGTACGGCCTGAAGAAGAAAGGCCTTGTCAGAGGATGCAGTTAACACACAGTCCTCTGAAAATCAAAGAATACTCCAAAACCCAAGGCTAAAACCAAATGTAGGATGGTGTGTGGTGAGGATGGGCTGCAATTGGAGCTGTGAACACCCTGTTCCTGTCCCAGCCAGACCTCAAGTCATCATGCCTGCTCTGGCTGATGGGATGAGGGGGTTAGGGACACTGTCTTGTACCATAAGGGCTTGTTGCTAACAGAAGAATCAGAAACAGCTCAAATCTCCTGAAAGCATCAGATCTACAAAGGAAGCTGCATCTTTTCTGGCCGGGGGTGGAAGGTCCACACTATGTGACAGGGAGGCTCCAGCGCTGGGTTGGTGTCTGGGTTCCCCCTGGCACCAATGTGGAAATGCTGCTCCGTGGTGGGTGCCTGGGGGGGGGTGTGTGTTCTGCTGACCTTGGAGCTCCCCAGTGGGTGCCAGGATAAAGAGATCTCCATAAACTTGTCGGCTTAGTTGGCTTTGTCTTCTACAAGGCTGAAAATGAACCAAGGATGATAGGATCTCAATAATCCACCGTGCGCTGGTGATTCCCGTCGGCGCTGCGGTCGTTGGCATCTGCTTCTACCTGTTAATTGAATGTAAAGCTTAGGGAAAGATCCCCTCCCTCCCCTTAGCTCCGGCTCTTCCAGTCCCCCCAGCTCCGTGTACAGCTGTGTGTGGTTTTTGGGATCGTTGGTGTCGTTGTGTTCAGTTCTTTGATTTGTTGTCTTATGTACAAATACTTTTTAAAGAGAAGCCTTCCCTTCCTTTTCGAGGACACCCCGAGGTGTTGGTGTACAAACAACTGAGGCGACGCGGTTTAAATAAAACGACTGTACAGAATGCGGAGTCCCCTCACTGCTGGGAGGAGGGTGCCTCAGGCACTGGGGGGAGACGTGACACAACGAAACCAGTGCGTGCTGGGGGGGTGGATACCTCTTCTCCAGTCGGAGCTGGGCAAACGCTCACATTTCAGGATGCTGCTGGGCTGCCTTTCTCTACAAGGAGACCACCTTCAGTTTTGCCCTTTCAGTGAGGTGGGACAGGCTCTGGAGGTAGAAAGCTGCTCTGAAGAAGAGGATTACTTTAGCATCAAGAAGATGATGGTGTTTGCAGCTGTAGCTGAAGAAGTTGATAGTAAACTGTGGAGATAATGAGCAGGGGGAGGAGAAGTTACAGTTACTTGCTTACAGATGCTTCTCTTCCTGGGAGACACTGTGTAAGCTGCACAGGGGGCTGAAAAGATGCAGCTCATGCCCCATTCCATTCTGCCCTGGTGTTTCTCTCTCAAGCAGACACAAGTGGGTAACCCAGCAACAGAGCCATGACCAGGCCCAAACAGCTGTGTGCTTTAGAAGCAGAAAGACAGACAGCTGGTCTCAACCTTGACTGATGCACAACGTGATGTGTGTGGTGAAATGTCCTGCAGGGCTGCCTGTATCTCATTCTGCTGTGGGTACTCTCCTAGAAAAAGAGATTAACTGGGTGCTGTGAATTAAATTTCCCCACCTCATTCTAATGAAATCCAAGGAGATCCTGCTGCTACACAAAGGTAAATACCACTAAAAATAAATACCACCAGATCTGAGGAGCTGCCAAGGTAAATACTACGACTTGCAGCCTCGGCTAGAGTCCTGCAGAGCTCTAGGAGCTGAAGCGCAGAAGCAAACTGGCATGAATACAGGCGGGGTGGGTACAGACTGAGAGCAGCCCTGAGGAGGACTTAGGGTGTTGGTAGATGAAAAACCTCACCATGAGCAGCAATGTTTGCTTGTGGCCCAGAAAGCCAACTGTGTCGTGGACTGCAGCAAGAGCAGGGTTACCAGTAGGTAACCTCTATTCTGCTCTTGTGAGACCGCATCTGCAGTACTGCATCGTTCTGGAGCCAACACAGGAAGGATATTGAGCTGCTGGAACATGTCCAGAGGAGGGCCATGGTGATGAGTGGAGGGCTGGAGCACCACCTCCTATGGGGACAGGCTGGGAGAACTGAGACTGTTCAGCCTGCAGGAGACTCCAGGGAGATCTTTCAGCAGCCTCCCACTACCTAAAGTGGGCTACAGGAAAGCTGGGGAGGGGCNGGATGATCTTGAAGGTCCATTCCAACCTGAACCATTCTAGGAATTAATCTATGCTGATTTCCAGCACAGAAGCAGCTCTAGTTCAGCATCAGAACATTTTATTAAACTACACTATCAAACTCACATCGCTGGCAGGGAGAACATCGTTATCAGTGTGTTAAATTCCAGACTCGGGCTCTGTGGCATCTGGTGACTGCTGAGATGAAGGACCCTGAGAGAGAGAATCCTTCTGAGCCAAAGACAGTAGAAAACTTCTACAAAACTGGGGGCAGTTAAGGACTGCAAGAGATCAAAGGGAAACGTTTCAAGTCAAATCAGTTCTGCAAGGATGGGGGGACTTGTTATTTTTAAAAGCTTCACTTTGAACTGGTAGTTGTTAAAACTTCCTCATCCGAGTGATGAAGACACTGCTAAAGCAGCAGGTTTTAGATCACATCCCCCCTGCCTGTTCCCAAACCCACACAAATATTGTGTACTGCTCCTTCCCTTGTGAGCGGTGCTCCCCGTGCGCGAGAGCCGCAGCTCGGGGCGGTAGAAAAACCTGCTGTGGCTTCTAGAACAAACAATAAAAATCAGCAGAAAGAGAGTCTGTACAGAAGTTAAAAAAAAAATACCAACAAATGCCAAAACAATCCCAAACCAAAACCTTAACTGGGTGAGTTTCAGACAAACAGTAGAGAACACTGGGTTGAATTTTAAAACTCTTACTCCTAACAGCTCTAAACAACTATTTCTAGTGTCCTCGGGGTGCTGCTTCCCAGCACAGACAGGGTGCCCAGCAGCTTCTCAAAGCAAGACACGACAGAGCTTGTGTGTGACAAGCCACAAGCAGAGTGTTAGGTGAACTAAGGCTGTTTTCAGTCTTCTCGTGAAGACCGGTACTTCGTAAGGATGGAACACCGTTGTCTCTCCCACCAGGAAGAGGTCAGGCCCTCCGCAGAACAGTAGAAGGTGGTGGGGGGTGTGTGTGTTCCAGAGGAGCAGAACTATGTACAGCAGTGGGATGGGGCTCTCAAGCTTTTGTTTTCATGGAATGTTTTTTTGGCCCAGCCAGCTGGGTTCTGCTTCGCAGTGGTGGTTGGCAGCCGGTTGGCAGCGCTGTGGGGTGTCAGTAACACCCATCCTTCCATGAATCATCCTCAGTTGTCTGCGCCGAGTGGAGAAATCTGGTGTGAGAGACACAAAAAAAGGGTTCATAGATTCCTAGAATGGCTCAGGTGGGAAGGGACCTTAAAGATCATCTAGTTCCAGCCCCCCTGCCTGAACACCCCCCATTAGACTAGGGTGCTCAAGGCCCCAGCCAATCTGGCCTTGAACACTTCCAGGGAGGGGGCAGCCACAACCTCCCTGGGTAACCTGCTCCAGTGCCTCAGCACTCTCAACTGGGAAGAATTTACTCCTGACTTCCATAGACTCATAGAATCCTTACGGATTGTAAGGGACCTCAAAAAATCATCTAGTCCAATCCC
>VZRI01004795.1:61652-101100 GCA_013397515.1 Upupa epops
CCTGGTTCCTGGGGTTGTTGTTGCCCAGATGCCAGACTCTACACTGCCCTTGTTGAATTTCATTCAATTCCTCCCTGCCCAACTCTCCAGCCTGTGCAGGTCCCACTGAATGGCAGCCCAGCCCTCTGATGTTCAAGTTTAGCAAGAGAAAGGCTGATTATTTGCTGTTTTCCCTTGATTATAACTGTGCTTGGGTGTAACAACGTGATAACAAGGTCTTCTGCTCTTTCTGGTCTCACATTCCACCTCCTCCATCAGCAGTTTTTTTCCCCTTTCTGAAGTGATGTAACTCAAAGCAAATCAACATTCTCCAACAGCAACACAGAGACCTTCATTGTCCATTTCCTGGAAATCAAATTAATGATTAATTTGCACAGAATGACAGATCCAACCGCTTTGTTTCCTTCTTGGCCTTCACGTAGGACCTCACCCAACACACGCTGATGTTGAGAGTTTAACCAGGGAGTTAATGAGAACAGAGCCCTGATACCCCCCCTGCACTAGGCCGTGTCCTCTGTGTGAGTTCAATCTGCAGAGCTTCCTCTGAGCAAAACTCCAGCTGTAACTGCAGTTCTTTCAGTTTTAGTGCTCTTCAACTCCTGGTGCTGCTCAACACAGCAGTGAAAAGCCACCCCCATCTTCTGTGAAATAAGTACTGTGTAAAATTCATCCCTCTAGCCTGAGCTCACAGCAGGAAAATTCCTTCTCCTGTTGGAGAAACATGAATTTTCAAGCAAAAATAGGAATTGCCAAATTATTTTTACAGCTGGGTCAGCTCCCCAAACCAAACCACCACAGAGGGCTGTCAGCAGCTGCTTCTGTTCGCTCACGTGAGGAGGCAGCAACCAGCAGAGGGACAACTGTGAGCTGCTGCTGTTCAATCTGCTACTGGCGTGGAACTCATGGAGATTCTCCTGCACTTCAAGGACAATCTGGGATGGAAAATGTGAGTGTTAAAGGGTGTTCACACATTTAACAAAGGTTTTGTCTTGAGAGTGTTTGACACCTAACTTTAAACCTGTTGATTTTTAAAAGACAAATACCAAGCATTTCCAATTCTTATTTTTTCTTGTTGGGAGAAGAACATGGGGAACCCCAACCGTGGTTCTGTGCCATCCTGGAACTGTACACAACAGAGAAGGGCCCTCACGTACTTTCTTCCTGCAGACGTGCCATCACCTGGACGTCGGTCAGGTCCTGCAGTTTGTAGCCCATGGAGATGGAGTCATCGGACGTGCTCAGCTCGCTGTCCACAGACGACTGGGAGCTCAGTGCAGAGTGCATGCTCAGGTAACCTGCGCAGGGGATACACAGAGCCGTCACACAGCCGCAGGTGGAAGCAGCGAAGCGTTTATTCCAGTAATAAAAATCAGTGCAGTTGTCAAGTTGAGGTTGCTAGGAGTAACTGAGAAATTAGAAATGACTGGCAGACATCTGCAGTTTTCAGGGGAAAAAAATTGTGGCGAGCTGTCCAGAAGGTGCCAAGGGGACGGTGGGGAGTTTTGTGCTTAGAAACACCCTTTAAGAGGATATTTATTTCTGCCTGTTGTGAGAAAGGGGCAACTCTGGATGTGGGTATTAAGCAGCTAAGTTTGATACAAAGTGCTGGTGAGCAGTCACAGGAGTAACAGGGTCCATTTTTAACTCTCTCCCCATGAAACAGAGTATCTCCTACAGCGAAGGACACAGCTCCTTCGTGTGGCACCTTATGAACAACTAAGTGGGAGGATCTTTCCACCAAGGAAGGATTTCCTTAAGTCAGGATTTAGGAAGAGCAACAATTAACTTTTCTTTAGAAGGGGACTAGTACAAATATCATCATAGTCATCATTAAATGAAAACTTCTACCTCTTAGTATTTAAGTCGGTTATTTCCCATGGCATGAGAGAAAACTGCTACTTGCTACTGCAACAGGGAGATGAGAACAAGCCACACAACTGGGGTTATACCAGTTCTTGTCCTGTCCTGTGCACAGGAATGTGACACCACAACTGCCTCTGGACCTCTTTAGGCTCTGCTCTTCCCAGCATCTGGGGTCTGACAGACTTGCTACTACCACACTGCTGTGTACTAACACAAATGTAACCCAAAACCCCGTACAGAAAAATGGTTAGGAAGGCAGAAGGGTCAGTGAACATCAAAGCCCGACATGGAAAGTTCATGTGGATGCTGCACATTACAAAATACCATCATATGCTCTGGAGATAACTAACCCTTGAAGACACAAGGCCATTCTTACTTGCAAGGCTACCTCGGTGAGAACACGTCGTTACCAGCAGTTCCCAGAGAAGGCTGTGATTAGTACAATACAGACAAGAAAATTCAATGCTACCATCTGAGAGCAGGTCAGACGAAGCCCTGTCAAAGCCCCTCATCACCTCAGGGGAGATGATGATCCAACACTTCAAGACAGAGGACAGCTGGGTTTTTAAAAGGGAGGGGAGGTTGTTCAGTTTTTAAGGTAAGTTTTTCATTTGAAAGGAAGCTCTGTTTTTCTTTCAAAGTGGATTTGAGTCAACTGAGTTGCCAGTGGACATTAAACTCCTGTTAGCACTTACGGCCACAAGGGAAGAGCTGAAGTCAACCCCTGGTGTAACCCCACAGGGCCAAAGCCTGTTTTATACTTGTAGGTTTTTATTTGGGGAGATCTGCACAGTAAATGACCAAGTCTAGAAGTGTCACAGACCCTTTGGGTTTTCACATCAATTAACCACTCTTGCGTGAACATCGCATTGCTAATCGACCTCAAATTAACAAAGATAAATGGACTTAAAGAGTTTTTCCCCTGCAGGAATCAGCCTGTAAAAGTTATCAGTCCTACCTTTGCCCTTTTGCCTGCACAGCAGAGATCAGTGTTAATTCCTAGGACAGCAAAACCATACCTGAGGCTGTGAAAATGTCCGTTTGCAACCCCTTTCTTAAAGGAAAAAGGTTCACTTAACACCAGGTTTCAAGCCAGACATGGTTAAACATGCTTCAAGGTTTTAAACATGCGAATTAGGGGACAGCAATTTCCACAAACCCAAACAAACCAAGGAAATCTTTTTTGATAATAAAGCCAAGGGGCAAAATGTTTTCATACTGAGAAACTGAGCGTGAACTGCACAGAGGATAAATAAGGCTCCTGGAAGGGCCTCCATGGAAGATTCCAGCAGCAGCAGAGGCAGAGCTGAGAGGCCGAAGCATTTAGGAGAAGCTTCATTATCCTGCTACAAATAGAGGCTTCTAACAAGTGTTTTGGGTAAGTTGCCTCTGAGGTGGAAACCCTTATCCAAACGCAATCAGGCCTGATGGAAAGCTCTGGTTGCTCTGTGTGGAGCTGCCCACTCGGTCAATCTAAAGGCAGAATGCAGAGACGATAGGTTCTACCCCAAAGCACAGGGCTTTGTGCTGCTGCCTACATTAATATTTTGAAAAGAAACTTCACAATCTCTCAAGCCAACTGAATCCTTAACATCCCCACACGGTAATGCTATCCAAGAGCAACATTTTCTTTGCCCCAGGAGCTGTTTGCTGTTTTAACTCACTTCTGTTAGTCCAGTTTATAAACATACAGTGAGACAGTTATCAAACTCAAACCCATGAGGTAACAACAACACGTTTAGAGTGCAAGGAGACCTCCTGTAACACAAACCTCCCCAAATGTGGGGCAGTAAGTGAGCAAATTCAAAGGAGAAAACTCCATGAGGTGGGAAGGCCTTCAGGATCTTGAAGACTTTTCCCTGGGTCACTAGTGAACACTCCTTGCATTTTAAACACCGCTGGTTTGCGCTGCTCTGCCCACGCGCCGTACCTGAGCTGCCACAGGTTAGTAGTGCTTTGTTAGTCGATTTGAGATGCCCGGGAGAGTTTAGTGCATTGCTACAGGAGCCTGTCTCTGGGTTCAAATTATGGGTGCTTGGTGAGGCCAGCGGGCTGCAATACAGGTTTTTCCATCTACTGGCTAGAAGGGAGAAAAAAAATACAAAAGAAAGCCACAGGGGTTATCCAGTTATTATTTTTCTTAAAAACAAAGAGCATCAAGAAAGGTATCAGAGCAGACAGGATCAAACAATGTGATGATGTTACAGGGGAGAGAGAAGAAAGCCTGACAGAAAGCAGAGAGTTAATCAAACGAGCGTCACTGACATTTTTAAGTGCAGATGGTTTATAAAAGTAAATGAAGTTTGTTCTCAAACTGCGTTATCTTAGATCAGGAATTTCAAGGCTAAACTTCAAATAAAACCTGATCACGAGCAGTGCTAGAAACATTGTTGGTCTGTAAACATGAAAAAAATCCCCCAAACAAAAGTGTGGCCTCACAGATTGCAAATCACTGGGGTTAAATTACTGGTGAAACTGAAATTGGGATGATGGCATCCCCCCTAGAAGACAAACCCAGGCAATTCAAACCCCAGCAGACACCCCTCAAACTGGAGAGGTCTTTTGAGCAGTTAAGAACATCACTGAACCACACTTTCCTTCAGGATTGCTGCTTTCAGGCTGTTTCAATACAAACCTGAGCAAACTGGAAGGAAATCTTGGCTTCCAAGTGACACCTTTTCTGGTGACTAATCTGAAATCCTGTTCTGGAGTCTTAAAAAATACAAAATCATACTGATTCAGCTGGCTTGCCATCAGCACAGCTTTCTTACCATTCACAGAACCTTCAGGGCTGAGGCCTCACCAACATAAATCAGGGATGGGGAGAGTTTACCTCATAAAACACTCCAAAAACACGGCACCTCTGCAGATGTTCTCCACCAGAGCCAGTACAGACTTCACATCCCTTTTGCTTCACTGCCTCTCAGTAAGGTAAAATAAACCCAAGTGGAAATAAAAGCCCCTGGAAGCAGCAATGTCTGTGTTTTAGGTACCTTGATCCAGCCTGTTCAGAAGAGTCCGGCAGGCAGCTTCTGTCTCAGGACTGGGGTTATCCAGCACCTGGCGGCACCATTTTAGGGGTGAGTCCGTTTTCACATCCGTGGATTTTCTTGGGGACACATAGAGCCTTTGCAAGGAGGAAAGGAGACAGTAAAAAGCAGCCCATTAACTTGAAGCACTTGGACACCCATTACAAACTGGGTTAGGTAGGAAGGGACCTTAAAGATCATTCAGACCCAACTCCGTGCCATGGGCAGGAACACCACAACAGCATTTACCTTACAGCTCAAGTGCTGTTTACAAAACAAATGCTAAGGAACAGTCCTGAGTGTGCAGTGTTACCTTTCACCACAGAGCCACAAGCCTATATCACTGTGTTTCTGCACAGGCGAATGAGCACTAGAGCATCTCAGGTCCAATAAAGCCAGGAGCTCTCCTCTCTCTGGGTTTATTTCCCATTTCAGGACAAAAAAAGCAGCAATAAAACCATCAAAGGGAATAAAAAGAGGCCAAGAGTCTCCTTAGGGCAGGTCATGCTGCTTTCCATGTATTTTAGGTGAAAGGAGAAAATCCTGCACTGCTTCAGGTCCTGAGATACCAGAGGCTTCCAGTCTCCAAAACCATCCATTACAGGAGTGTTCCCTTCTATTTTGTCCCTACAGCTGGAGCTATAGGGTGTGAAACAGGTTTAAATGGCAAAGATGATGCTCTGGGTATAATCCAGTAAAACTAGAGATCCTAAGGGAAGTCAGGCTGCAGCAAGTTCTCCAACTGACAACATCAGGCATTAAACTGAAAGGGAAATTAACATGGGGTTTTAAGTTCTGTGCTTGGTTTGTCAGGTTGTGCCCAGTTATGAAGTCCTCTGCATAGGAAGGACGTGGAACTGCTGGAGAGAGGATGATGAGAAGGCTTGAGCACCTGTGCTGAGGAGACAGGCTGAAGGAATTTTGGCTGTTTAGTTTGGAGAAGAGAAGCCCCAGGGGAACGTACAGCAGCTTCCAGTATGTGAAGGAGCTACAGGAAAGCTGGAGAGGGACTTTTTATGAGGGACTCTAGTGACAGGACAAGGGGGATGGTTTCAAACTAAAACAAGGGAGATATAAGTTAGAGCTGAGGAAGGAATACCTCCCTGAGAGGGTGCTGAGGCACTAAGACAGGTTGTTCAGAGAGGTTGTGGTTTCACCATCATCCCTTCAAGTGTTCAAGGCCAGGCTGGATGGGGCTCTGGGCAATCTGGTTTGGTGAGAGGGATACCTGCCCTCGGCAGGGGATTAGAAGTGGATGATCTCTGCGTTTTGGGGCCCCATCATGATAGGAAAGACATGGAGATGCTGGAACAGGTCCAGTGCAGAGCTACCAAGCTCATGAGGGGTTTAGATAAACAGTCATGAGGAGAGGCTGAGGGAGCTGGGCAGGCTGAGTTTGGAGAAGAGGAGGCTGAGGGAGGGGCCTCACTGCCTTCTACCATTACCTGAAGGGAGGTTGTGGAGGGGTGGGTGTTGGCCTCTTCTCCTTGGTGACTGCTCACAGAAACAGGGGCACTGGTCTGAAGTTGATGGAGGAGAGGTTTAGATCGGAACTTAGAAAGAAATTCTTTGCTGACAGAGTAGGAAGGCATTGCAAGGGCCTTCCCAGGGAGGCAGTAGAGTCCCCATGCCCGGAGGTGCTGAAGAACCATGTAGCCATGGTACTTCACACTGTGCTAGAGTGCCAGCATGCAGGTTAGTTTGTGCTTTTCAATCTCTAAGAGGTAACACAAGCTAGAGAAATGACAGCAAATTTCAAACCTTTGAGTTCTAAACGAAACTGCAAGGAGAGAGACCTGAGGTAGCTAAGTATGTTTAGAACTGTTCAGGTTTATAGGTTTTGCCTCCACAAAGTGCTGTAAAAGCAGCTAAACTCTTCTAGAAAGCAGGGGTTTCAGATATTGAAAGAAAAGGTTCTGTTACACGGACTTGCTTGACTGTTGTCATGTGTCTTGGTTGAAGAAGAAACCCAAGAGCTCATCTGATATTACAGAACCACAGAATTATTGAGGCTGGAAAACACCTCTGATATCATCCAGCCCAGCCCATGACCTGACATTACCACATCGGCCAGACCAGGGCACTAAGGACCACAGCCAGTCTTTTCTAAAATATCTCCAGGGATGGGCACTCCACCACTGCCCTGGGCAGTCCATTCCAGGCTCTGATCACCCTTTCCATAAGGAAGGGCTTCCCCTTCCTCACCCTCCCTTGGTGCAGCTTCAGGCCCTGCCCTCTTGTTCTGTTGTTAGTTGCATGGGAGAAGAGCCCGACTCCCACCTGACTACAACCCCTCTTCAGGTAGTTAGAGAGCAACAAGGTCTGCCTCCCCCACCATCCATGCCCCAGGTATCCTCCAGGCTAAACAACCCCAGTGCTCAGTATAGGGCGGGAATGATGACCCTCGTCCTGCTGACCACACTACTGCTGATCCCAGCCAGGATACCACTGGCCTTTGGTGCCACCTGGGCACCCTGCTGGCTCCTATTCAGCTAGTTGTCCCTTTTTCCTGGGGATTGGAAGCTTAAGGACCAGCCATACTGGGGGGACACACACAGAGGCCTCCTTCCCTATGCCTAAAAGAAAGTCTGAAGTTACTAAGTTACTCAAGGTGAGGTCTCTACCTTAGGTTTGGTCCTTGTTCCATGAGAGGTGGAGACAGTTTAATTCATTAAAAGGGAGAAAAAGTATTGAAAATATTGAAGGCTTTTACCTTCTGTCATTTCTCTCCCTCTCTCTCTCTCTCTCTCATCAGTCAGAACATTCCATCACAGAGTGGGACTGCTCATTTCATCACAATTCCAAGGCAAAATTCTCTCTGTCTCTCAAGTCTGGCCAGGAAAAAATAGCTGGCAGCTGGCAAAGCACCAAAGAAGTAGCATGTTCGTTGCTGAGTGGCCAAGCGCTCAACAAATCACTGCCCCAAGAGCAATGAACTAAACCCAGAGCAAATCACAACCCTTACACCCAGGAGGGCCCAAGAGCGACAAGTGGGGTCAGGCTACTGAAAACATGTCTGGTGTGTTGTCTTCTGAAAAGACCCCATAAACAGTCCTGAATTCTCAGCTCAGCGTCGTACAGAAAACCCCGTTAAACGGGTCTAAAGGACATTTACAATTTTGAGTAGTTATTTGATTAATGAGTCCAAGGGCAGACACTGGAGGAAGACGGTTACGGACACCTCGTGTTTCACGGGAGGTTCAGTCACAGCAGCATTGTTTGGAAAAACAAACCCTCAAATCTTGCTGAACCTGCACAGAAGCAGATAACCCAGGGATTTCAAAACTGCCCAGCAACCCTCTACCCCACAGAAACCCAGGGGAACAGCAACAAACACTCTGCTCCAAACAGACTGGCTCACGTAGCAAAAATCTGCTTGGTTGAATTTATGGGGCATGAGCACAATGTAATAGAAATCACCCTGAAGTCTGGTGCTGCTCCTAAAACTCAATGCCATGAGGATACGAGAAGCAGAGAGCTTCCTACCCCCTACCCCTTCTCCAAACAATTTCCTACTTTAAAAGAACACAAACCAGGCTATAGGGATTGCTTCTTCTAGTGGGTAGTAATAAAGGGTACTGCTGCCACCCAGGATTCCCCACAGTTGAGTCCTAAATCTGCAGAGGGGGTTTTGGGGTTGGGTTTGTTAATAAAACCTGCCCAACCCACCCACCCAAGCAACGGTTTTGGCTAGAGACCACAGGAATCTCTGGGATCTCAGCACATGGGACATTCAACCATGTCTGACAAAAAAAAAGGGATCAAACCCAGCAAGATCCTACAAGGTCTTGCAAAGAGTCAAGAACCAACTTACTGACTCCCCCAACCCAAGGAAAGGTTGAATAAACATCTCTCCTGATGGCAGTGACACTATTCATTGCCTGGGGACAGATTTACAGACATGTGCTGGAATTGCTTAAAAAAACTTCAAAGATTTGGCTTTTCAAAGAGTTTGAAAGTCAAAAGAAACCCAAACCAACCACATTTTTCATATAACCTTGAATTTTGACTCACACTGACGTCATGACATTACTGAGCTCTGTTCCGCTCCAACCACAAGTTTATCTGAAATAATTTGGGGAGTTTGGGGTATTAGGTGACTGCTCTTCCCTGCCAGATTCTCCTCCAGCCATACGATCACAGAGGCTGAAAAAGACCTCAGAACTCAGCCCAGCCCATGACATGACATCTCCACATCAGCCAGACCAGGGCACTAAAGGCCACAGCCAGGCTGTCCTTAAACCCCTCCAGGGATGGGGACTCCACCAGCTCCCTGGGCAGGCCATTCCAGGCTCTGATCACTCTTTCTGTGAAGAAGAGCTTCCTAACATCAAACCTAACCCTCCCCTGGCAGCTTCAGGCCCTGCCCTCTCATCCTATCACTAGTTGCCTGAGAGAAGAGCCTGACCCCTACCTGTCTATAACTTCCCTTCAGGTAGTTATAGAGAATCACAAGGCCTGCTCTCAGTTTCCTCTTCTCCATGCTAAACACTCCCAGCTAACCTCAGCCTCTTTTCATAAGACTTTCCCTTCCATCCCTTCCCCAGCCTTGCTACTCTTCTGGACCTGTTCCGGTACCTCATTCTCTTTCTTGAAGCGAGGAGCCCAGGAAACAATCCTGAAACACAACCAGCAGCCCCATGGGGCCACCCTAAAAAGTCCTAAAAATTAAGAGCTCTGGGTAAATCCTCAAGTCAGAGTGAGAGCTGGAATCAGCCTCGAACTTTAACCAGCTCTGGGAAAGGTGAGAGAAATTAATCTGCTGACTGGTGTTTTACAAACATCTTATTTAAATAGGGCGTTTGCCAGCTACATGCCTAAAACCCTCCCTGATTCATCCACCTGCACGTGTTAAGGGAACTAAGAGGAACGGGATAGTTTTCTTCATCATGAAGAAAGGGGGAAAGACAAAACTTGTTATCAAACTGATTGTGTTTTTTTTTAAATGATGTTCAGCAACAATGGTGTCAAAATTATGAAGAACTGCCAAGAATCCAAAGCACAGCATGGGATTCACTTTATACCCTCAAAAACTGCTACAAACACAAGTCACCGAGGGGCAGGGGGACCTACCAGCTGTCATCGTCGTCTCCATGGCAGTTTTCCAGTTCTAACACCTTGACTTCATCCAGCTCAGCATTATCCAACAGACTTCCTAGATCTCCACATTTCCCAGCAGGATCCTGTTTGTTTGTTTTAACCAAGGGATTGATACCTGCAAGGACTGAGTTCCCCACAGGCTCTGAGCTGTTATTTGTATCCATACGTGCAGAACACCCGAGGCTCTCCACCTCATGCCCACCAGGGGATGATTTCCCAGCAGGACAGCTATACTGCGCATCAATGTCTCTGTTGAAGCAGTTGTCTCCTTCCTCACTTCTTATGTTGCTTAACTGGTTGTGTAGATCTGCCATGATGTGCAACTCCTGCTTCTCGTTTATGGCATTGATGCTGTTGTTAATTTCCATCCCATTCAGACCAGTGTCATGGTTGTCCACACCAGTATGGATCTCACCCTGCACAGTTGATCCCACCACGTTCCTGCTGCACTTCATCCGCGGGTGCTGATTCTCCAACTCCAACCTCCTCACCAGCTCCCGCAGCTTTCGCACCTCGTCCAGCTGCGGACCGACCTCCCCAGACGCCGGTGCCGTGTCTGGGCCCATGGCAGAGTTCTCCATGGGGTCTCGTCCTAAACCTGGTTCCAGAGCATGATCCTGCTGGATGAGCGGGGCACTCCCGGGCACCACCATCATCCGAATCCCTGCAAGATACGAGGATCAGATCAAACCTCCACAGAGATTTGCAGCATTTTAAGCAAAATGGAATCAAACACCTAAATTTATGATTTTTAGAAACACAAACTCATTATTCAGGGGCACGAGAAGGCTGAATTTAAGCAAAATCACTTGAAAAAGAGCAACTGAGATGAGTAGGAAACATTTCAAGCCCCTTTTTAAACCATTCCAAACAGGGCTGTGCAAGAGGAAGCTGATTCCATCGCCCACAATAGTTCAGTTTCCACCTGTTTACAAACCAAACGCGAGAGAAAAAGCACCGATGGAACGGAGTCAGGAAACTTGGTCAGCGAGGTGCTGACGTCGGATAACGACAGCCTTAAGAAAATGATGAAAACATCCTCTGTTCGTTACCAGGTTTATCCTGGAAAAGCACATAACAACCTGAAAACATTTTTGCAGCAACTTAGACCCAAGGCAAACAACAGAAACCGCAGTATCTATGGTCTGGGGGGTTTCCCCAAACTCATAAGATGCTGCTCTTACAGTTTTACAATGGAGATTAATAAACAGATGTTGATTTAGAGCAGTGTCAGTGCATCCTCTCATTTCTGAACTGATTCGTTGCCAAAAAATCCCTAATAGGAGATTACTGTTCCCCGGAGCAAGTCAAAGGGATTCCCCTAAACACAAAACATTACAAATCCTGTTTTGCAGAGGGAGCACAAATAGATCGACAGACAGAAGAGGGAGTGAGATGACACAGTCCATTCAAAGTCTAAAAAATTTGAGGCAGGCACTGTAACCCCACTCAAACCCTGATTTTTTGTGGCCGTAGCTCTTCTTCCTTCTTCACCATCTGAAAATTACTCCTGTTTTTAAGCCCAAATTGCCAGCTGGTAGAGGAAACCACCAGAATTAAGTGTCGAAGATGCAGAAGGTTAAAAAAACTGACACCCACACACAGCCTTGGCACCTCCTTATTACTTAGCTGCTTAAACAGCAGTGGTCCAGTACATTCCCTAATAAATACAGTTTGTTTAGGGTTGGTTTGGTTTTACTTGACAAATTTAAGGGGGTTTGGTCTTCTACACCTAAGATGAAAATCCAAGGCTTGACTGCAATACTGCTTGCAAAATCCCATTGACAAGAAGCTCGCCTGAAGCCACTGTGACTCTGGGACCAGACACATCTCTTGCAGTAGCCCCATTCCTACTGATTCACCTTCTCTGAAAACCTCCTCCCATTCATCCTTGCTCCTACAAAAGGAGGAACAAGACTCTGTTCAGCCTGGAGAGGAGACTCAGGGGGGATCTCACCGATGCTTATAAGTACTTAAAGGATGGCGTCAGGGTTGTAGGACTAGACTCTTCTCCGTGGTGCCCAGTGACAGGACAAACAGCACTGGGCACAAACTGGAACATGGGAAGTTTCACCTAAATGTAAGGAAAAACTTTTTCAAGGAGTCACAGAGCCCTGGTCCAGGCTGCCCTGAGGTTATGGAGTCTCTTGCTCTGGAGAGATCCCAAACCCTCCTGGATGTGCTCCTGTGTTCTTTTCTCTAGGGGATCCCACTCTGGCAGAAGGGTTGGGATGGATGATCTCCAGAAGTCCTTTCCAACTCCACTAGTCTCGGATTTTTGACTCTAGTGATGTCCAAACCCATTCTGGTGCTCAGTACCTCACAAAGGATGCTCTTCCACTCCAGCAGAAGTTTCAGAGTTCAGCTGTCAAGGCAAACCCCAACCACCCAAGGGAAGAGAGGTGGTGGTGGCAGGGGGGGAACAAAGAGCTCAGTCACCCAAAAAATCCATTTCCTGCTGAGAGACAGCAAAAAAAAAAAATCCCAAACCCCATCGTTTTCACAGTTGGGGGAAACAAACTGGGCAACCCCATTTAGCTTTAACTGGCCCCCATGGCAAACCCATTTAGATTTAACTGGCCCCCATGGCCAATAAAAGTCTTAATAAGCGGTGACGATACTGGAGGGAGATTAAAAAAACCCATATAAATGGGCAAAACTTCATTTCCATTGTGTGGAACGGGAAAATACATTAATAAAGACATAAATTCATTACATTTTGCCCCATTAAAACGGGGGAAACCCCATTTCAAGCCGCTTCAGAGACAATAATTTGGACTTTTCCAAGAAGAAGCATCCGGGTGTTTAACGGCAGGTAAATGGGGGGGTGAGCAGATCCCTCCAGTGAGGGGCTGGGGGAGGTCACGGGGGTCGTTACAGACCAGAGTGGGCCTTGAGGGGCCGTGAAGGGACCGTGGAGAGGGTCGTGATAGTCTGTGAGGGGGTGGTGAGGGGCAGTGAGAGGCCGTAAGAGGGTCGTGAGGAGCCATGAGAGGCTGAGAGAGGCTGTGGGGGAGTCGTGAGGGGCCTTGAGGGACCATGAAGGGGTCGTAGGGGTCCGTGAGGAGACCCGTGGTATCGTGAGGGAACCGTGGAGAACCGGAGGAGAGGTCGTGATGGACCGTGAGGAGGTCTAAGGGACCGTGAGGTCGCCGCGGGGGGCTCGGGCGCGGCCAGACCCCGCAGAGCCGAGCCAGGCGCTTAACTGCCCTCCATTTCCCGAGACCCCTCCCGTTATCACCCCCTCCACCCCTTTCCCCATGATGGTACCTGCGGTGCCGGTACCAGGTCCGCCCGTTCCGCTCCCTCCAACGGCCGCAGCAACCGCCGGGACCCGCCACCCCTTCANCCGCAGCACCCGCCGGGCCCCGCCACCCCTTCACTGGGGCGGGAGGAGCCTCCGCGCCTGCGCGGCGGGAACGGGGGAGGAGGAGGAGGAGGAGGAGGAGGAAGAAGAGGGGCGATGGCGGCTGCGACCCTCAGCGGGGGCAGAAGCCTGAGGGAGTGGGGGAAAGGGACTCCTTGTGCACAGACCTGGAATAAACCCACAGGGACCTTCCCCGGCTTTGAACAGCAGCGGGTGAGGAGGGGTGGGGGGTCCTTTGTCCTTAGAAACGACCTCAGGTTGCCACAGGGGAGGTTGAGGTTGGTCCTGGAGAACAGTTTCTGCCCCACAAGGGTTGTCCAGGCCTGGCCCAGCCTGTCCAGGGCACTGGTGGAGTCCCTGAGCCTGGAGATGTGGGGTGAGGAGCAGGGGGGCCAGTGAGAGCCTGGTAGCACTGGGGTTGGACTGCACCTTAAAGGGCTTCTCCATCCTCAGCAGCTCTATGATCTGCAGGGTCTGTAAACTTCCTCACAGTGAAGGTCCCAGAGCCCTGGCTCAGGCTGCCTAGAGAGGTTGTGGAGTCTTCTGGAGACATTCAAACCCACATGGACTGTTCCTGTGGGATCTGCTCTTGCTAGACCCTCCTCGGGCAGGGGCATTGGACTACGTGATTTCCAGAGGTCCCTGCCAGCCCCACCAGCCTGGGGTTCTGTCCCTTCGGGACCTGGTTTAAGCAAGTAACACCTCCAAAATGAGGATGTTGGACCTGAATCTGTGTGTGATGACCCTTTTCTCTACGCACGCAGGGATACGAGGAACAGGAAGATTTAAATCTTAGTTGTTTTTTGAGGGTGGAAGGGTAGGTCAATAAATCTTCAAAGTAATCAGTCTGTTATTTTTGGAATAGATGCAAGTTCCTTTTGTTGTTGCCCCCCCGAAGGGGGCTACAGGAAAGCTGGGAAGGGGCTGTTTCCAAGGGCTTGGAGCAGTAGGAGGAGCAAGGAGAATGGTTTCAAGCTGGAAGAAGGGAGGTTTAGACTGAAGTCAGGAGGAAATTCTTCATGCTGAGGGTGCTGAGACACTGGACCAGGTTTCCCAGGGAGGTTGTGGCTGCCCCCTCCCTGGAAGTGTTCAAGGCCAGATTGGCTGGGGCCTTGAGCACCCTGGTCTGGTGTGGGGGGTCCCTGCTCATAGCAGGGGGGTTGGAACTGGATGTTCTTTAAGGTCTCTTCCAATCTAAACACCCTCCTCCTCCATTGCGTGATCACAGCCTGGTGAGGGTTGGAAGTGACCCCTCCTGTAGTTCAACCCACTGCTAGAGCAGGATCACCTCAAGGAGATCCCACAGGAACAAGTCAAGGTAGGTTTGAGTCTTCACAACCAATCTGATCCTGGGACGTGTGAAGAATGTGACATGAGGATGATTTTTAAGCCCAGCCTCCTCACCACAACTCAGATGGTTTGCTGTGGGTCACAGCTCTGTTTTTTCCACCTAAAAGCAGGTTTTTAGAGCAGCCAGACTTGAAGTGTGTGGAGACACCAGACTGCATCTTTGCTGAGGCACTTTGCTGAACCACCCCCTCCTCCTCTGAGAACACTCTTTCTCAGTGGTACCATTTCAAACTTCCTTCATGACCATGCCCTCCAATAAAGCTCTCAGTGACATTACTGACAGGTGGTTTCCGTTGGCCACCGAGAGGCAAAACCAGATGACACATCCCATCCACTGGCAGGGCACACAACAGGGGTGCGATCTGCTGAGGAGGCTGCACGTGAGCAGAGAGTGTTTATTAGAGCTGTGTAATGAGGTGAAACAACTGCCACAGGGGAATGCGGAGCTGAGGAGGGGTGGAGGAAAACACACACTGCTCCCCACGGGGCCATCAGGAACTCTGAAACCAGTGAATATTGCTGTATCTGTAGCTAGTTACATCCATTTGGGTGTTTTAAACCATCCCACTTTGACAGTGAAGTAATGAGAACTTGTCAGAGTGGCTGTACCAGACATTCCTTGCAGGGACCAGTAAGGAACCACCAGCTGCAGGTTTCAGAAATAAGCAGTTTGGGGAGATGTGATGCTTTGTGACCAAGGAACATCTCTAACATTTAGAATCGCAGGCAGCTGAACCCAGTCAGAGTACTGGGTTTCAAGGGCTGTCAGTCCCTAGGTTGTACCCTCAACTGGAGTTGCCTTCGTGGAGCTGCTTCTGAGGTCGTGCCTGTAGCTGGGTTAAATAACTGGTACAGTGGCCTAAGAAAAGCTAAGCAGAGCTTGTGCTGTATAACAGAGACTGCTAAGTTTCTGTGCACAGACCAGCTTCCACCCCAGAGCCTAAAGAGTTACTGGGCTAATGAGCGTCTGCACTGGAGCATTGCCTGTTGCTTGGGTTGAGGACTGGATGATCTTGAATGTCTCTTCCAACCAAGGGTACTCTGTGATTTCAGTCCCACAGAAGAGCTAAGGCAGAGCTGGGTCCTTCCCAGACATCCCTGATGCTTTAGAAGAGAAAACAGCACTGCTGGATACGTTCAGGGCTGCCCTGTCCAGGCTGGCTTCCAGGTCTCGGTGTCCAGCATCTGAATTAAAGGCTAAACTGATGCAATTCTGCTTTTCAGCAAGTCCAGCGTCTGCTAGAGGTTCAGTTTTGTGAGCGAGCTTTCCTAGTGTAAATAATTCAGAGCGATCAGAGAGGCGTTAGGGTGAGCTGGTGAGGGGAAATTCAGATGCTCCTTGTCAGGAAAGACAATTGAGATCCCTGTTCTCTTGGCAAGCGAAGGCCTGGCTGAACTCTGGGGGTGAAGGACAGCGTTATCTTCCTCAGCAGACAGCAGCAGAGATGCAGCAGCCCACCGCGAAGCAGACAGCAGAGGGAAATGAAAGCTGACACACTGCTGGAGTAAAGCGAGTCTGCAAGGGCTCCTGAAGGCCCATGGAAAGCAACACAGAGATGAGGCAAAGGCTATTTCCAGGCAGAAGTTTGGAGGGTGAGAGAAGCAGAAATAGCCTTCAGCTAAGAACTAAATTCAAACCCTCCCAAAAATCCACATTTAGTGGGTAGCTCCTCGCAGATCTGCTCACTCTGTGCCAGCTCACACATGCGGAGCCACAGCTCAACTGCAGGGAAGAAAGGCAGAGGAAAAACCCTCAACCCAGTCAATCAGGAAAGGTTTCTTGCAATTAGCTTAGCTAGCCCTAAAGAACTCCGCCTGACTTCCAACCCGGGTGCACTCTGGAATCTTAATGATGTGAAAGGCAGGCGGAAGGGCTCAGCACCTTTGGAGGATCAGCTCCTCTTATCTCTGTTGATGACACTGCTTTATCTCTAACATTGGTGCTTGTCTTGTCTGTAACTGCCAGCATAAACCAGCTGATGCTCAACTCACTCGTTGTGATGAGGCAGTGAGAGGGAAAATAACTGGAGGAAAGAGGGGAGCAGGAATTGTGCTGTCTCAGCCAGTCAGGAACTGCTAGATCTATTTGGAGACGTGCTGCCGAGGCCTTCCTGCTGGCTGCCTTCTGCAGCTTTGCAGCGCCCTGTGAGCAAAGGGAGAGAAGAAGGTGAGCACGGGTGAGTGCTGGGTTCCACACGAAACATCACATCGCAGAGGTCAGTGGAGCAGAGGGATGCAGAGAAGGGGATGAGGGCGGCTGCCTAGTCACATCATGTTAAAGACAAAGAGCCACTTCTGCAGTGAGGCAGGTGCCCCTTTCCCTCCTTCACTCTCATGAGGCAGTGGGAGGAGCAGACACCTTGGGCTACAACACCAGCGCAGCGACAGGGTTTCTGGTTGCCGTTGTGGTGACTCCTGTCCCCATCCAGAAAACCAGTCGAAACAAAACCAAGCCCAAACCCACTTCCTCACTGATCTGAGTGTGCAACCCTTTTGTTTTCCCAGGGGTTTTCATCCTAGAGGATCATTATGTGAAGCCACGGACCATTGCATCAGCCACAGTGGAGGCTGCAGACAGCGAGTTAGCCTGGGACATGGGAATGAATGCTTGAATTACCTTCAGAGCGGACTCTCAGCCTCCAAGGGATGTGTATCTCATCACTCACACCAGCCCTTTGCTTGCCTCCCACACATGATGCCTGTTTATCACATTATGTCCAGAGACTCTGGTTCTAAGCAAGACTTTCAGGACCAGCTCTCACATATTTCCAGCTAATTCTGCAACAGGGGTCACTGGTTCCCACTGAAGAGCCACAGGAAAACCACTGGGTAAACACGAGGGTTAAAACACTCTTTGTTCACTGAACTCCATGAGCATCCTCACCCAGCTGGGTGTGCTGACACTCACCTAGAAGAGTTTCTCGTAACACCTGTCACAGTGGACGATGTCCCGGTGGATGAAGATTTTATCCAGAAGATCTCCCATCGCTTTGTGGCAAATCCCACACTGCCAAAGGGACAACAGTGGTGGTTGGACACGTGGTAATGTCAGCACGGATCAACCTCTGTATCATTTTATAACAGTGTGAGGATGCCAAAGCCGTGACTTTTGAGGCTAAACTTTTCTACAACGGACAAGGTTTCCTCTTCCCATGGAATCGACCTGTGAACTCTGCAAAAGGTCTGAGAGATTTGGCCACAGAAGCCACAGGAGCCAGACTGTGAGGGGAGAGGCTACTGCTATTCTATCAGGTGCCAATAAAGAACTCT
Source organism: Upupa epops (assembly GCA_013397515.1). Taxonomy (NCBI): domain Eukaryota; kingdom Metazoa; phylum Chordata; class Aves; order Bucerotiformes; family Upupidae; genus Upupa; species Upupa epops. The sequence goes on from VZRI01004795.1 coordinate 79,632, forward strand.
CCTACTTCTTGAGGAGCTGAAGTGCTTAGGGGGACCCAACAAACCCCCACTTTTTTTCCTGATGCAGGTAAAAGCTTTGGCACATGCTCCACAAATGACTCAGGCACTGAGGTCCCTCCTCCCACCACTGCGTTTCCCAGCAGTTACCAGATTTCCTCACCCTGAAGCAGTACTCGTGGCAGCAGATGTTCAGATGCTCTATTATGATCTTGGGGCAGTCTCGGATCTCACGGCTGCAGTAAGTGCAAACGGGTTCACTGGACCTGTGAAGGAACACAAGCTGGTTCCAGTCCCAGCGCTGGGACAGCAGGGCCCTACAGATCTCAAAACCAGTGTCACTGTGTTTTCCCAGCATCATTTACCCTTCCTGCTGCCACTTCACCAAACACAGACTGATAGTCTAGAAAAGCCAAATCTTGGGGTCACTTTGCAATTTGCTGGAAGCACCATGGTAGCCCCCACTGGTCCTACCTCTGCAGGGGAGCACTGGACAGGTAGCTGTGGTGGCTGTAGTTTGCTCGCTCCAGATCGGTCAAATCCACAAGGCTGCCACTGAAGATGGAAGGAAACATCAGCACTTGACAGAGATGAATGGAAGAAGCAGCTCAAATGGGAATGTTAATCGTTAACTAAAGGTTTAACTGCAACACCCTGGTTGCCTGTTCTTTAAAGAGAAGGTTGGTCCTGACTGGCTCTGAAAAGGCATTTCCCCAGTGGAGAGGACCACATGGATTGATCCTGCCTGAACACCAGCACAATTCCTGTCTTTACTGGTATCATTTCCTGCCTTGGAACAGGCTGTCTGGGGAGGGGGGTGGAGAGGGAACCCTGGAGGGGTTCAACAAATGGCCAGAGAGGATGTTTCAGGAGATAGAGTAGTGGTTGGGGGTTGTAGGGTGGGTGGTTGGACTTAATGATCTTGAAGATCATTTCCAACCTTGATGATTCTATGACTGCTGCCAGCAGCAGTGTCTCCATCTTTGCTCCTACACTCCCTGCCAGCCATTGAACCCCTTGGTGTGCCAGGCTGTCTCATTAAAATGGCAGAACTGGATAAAAAGAAGGGGAAGCAGGAGAGAAGGAGGAGAAGCAAGGGCTCTCCTGTCAGTGAAAGCCACCACAGCTTTGGTTCTGCTGCTCATGAGGCCACACTGTGGTGTTCCAGCAGGTCTGCAGTTGGGACATGACAGGCAGTGTTGGATAAGTGCCAGCTGGGAGGCATCAAACTGGGTGTTAACTGGCTGTCTCATCCATCCAAGGGTGATGTACACAGGGCCAAACTTTGCTCTTAATCACACTGGTGCCAGTCTGGAACAGCTTTCCTTAGTTACCTTTGAGCAGAAGACAAAAGACTGAAGACTTAAGCTAGAAAACGGCACCTTTTAATAACTCCTTGAACTCTGACTAATTAACCAGGGCACAGTGGCCCTGCTGACACAGCACTAGCTGCTTCGGGAGCTACCATAGCTGGACACCGTCCCTTTGCACACGGACACACACACGCATCTCATACCTGCCATAGCGCGGGGAGGCAGAGAGTTCACTGGTGTTGACATACTCCTTCACAAAGAGGATCCCTCTCCTAGGGAGAAAGAGAAGCATTTGCATTAGAAAGGAGGGGAAGGGCCCACACTTGGACATGGAGTTGCTGTTGTTCTAAAATAAATGCGGAGCATCAAGCATTGTTGCTAATATACCCCTCTAATTAACCCACCAAAACGAATTGAGTTAATTACAGAGAATGGGAGGGATAATGTAACTCTTTCATCCTGTTATCCTCTGTTTTGCAAGGATAAGTCTTTTTCGCATCGTGTCAGGATTACACACACAATAAGCGCTCAGAGAGCTCCGATTCTGCCCGTCAACATCAAACCCTTCTGACACAGCACCACTTACAGTCACCAGTTTGCCACTGGAATGTCTCCAGCGATTTCATCCCTTACAGACTGCTCCTGGTTGGCTTGGGGGATGTTTTTTCTGACAGAGCCACCCTTTCTTAAATATTCCTCCCTCTTTCAAATTCTGATTCCAAGATTCCATGCCCCCATCTGTCTGTCTGTCACAGCTCTGGGGGACACGCCATGCCCACTAGCTCTTCTCACAGCCATGAAATGCACTAATCAGGCTCTTCCTCCATGGTGCATTTAAGGATTAATCCTCTCTTCTCAGAGCAAACCAAGCCATGGAACAGCTAAGGAAAGGAAAGGGGCTCTTTTTTAACTCAGTCTACCCACTTTCCATGGCATCAAGGACTCCTTGCTGCAGCAAGGCCAGGAAGATCCAACTATTGGCTATCAAAACCTACACTGACCTCTCACCACTGTGAAACTCTAACTGATGCAGTTGATGCACTTGTTCTAGACTCTTTAGTGTTCCAAGAGCCCCATGCCTGAGGCATAAAGAACCTTCATCATGTCCCTCCAGCTACATTGTCTTACCGAAGAGCTATGATTTTACCATGCTAAAGAGAAAAGATGCAACTCGTACAGTGAGCTGTGCCCCGGGCTTTAAAAACAATGACCTGGAGAGGAGTTCTCAGCCCAGCTCCACCTTTTTGGGTGGCTCTGGCCAGAGTGGCAATCAGACACCGCTCATCATTGGAAGAGACATTAGAGTTCATCTACTTCAACCTCCCCTGCCATGGGCAGTGACACCGCTCATCTAGACTCAGTTGCTCAAGGCCTCATCCAACCTGACCTTGAATATCTCCAGGGAGGGGGCAGCTGCAGCCCCTCTGGACAATCAATTCCAGAGTCTCTCCACCCTTGCACTGAAGAACTTCTTCCTCAGATCTAGCCTGAACCTCCTCTCCTTCAGTGTCAAACCATTTCCCCTTGTCCTATCACTAGATCCCCTTGGGAAATGTCCCTCTTCCAGTTCCCTTCAGGTACTGGAAGGCAGCTATAAGGTCCTCCCAGAGTCTTCTCTTCCCTATGGCTGAACACCCCCAGCTCCCTCAGCCTGTCCTCATAGCAAGGGTAAATAAATAAAGCAAGGTGTGTGTTCTTAGCCAGAAGAGGCTGAGAAATGTCCTGTTGCCCTGATGACAAAGAGCAAGGCCTGGCTTGGCTTTACCCGATGGGGTGGCTGTGAGCCAAACTGGGAGGATCAGGCCCACCCATTGCTCTTTACCCGGCAGTGTTGGAATCGTGCTGGTAGCTGGATGCCACTGGGCTGTTGTGGATTGAAGTGGCAATGGGGCCGCTGATCCTCTCACTTGAACTTGACAGAAGTCTGGTAAGAGAAAGAAAAGTTTGTGGGCACTGGGAAGAGGAGCCATGACATGATCAAAGCTAGCAACCAAGAAAAAGGCCTACCACTGGTGTTGGGAAGGTGTAGTATTAAGGCTCTTAATAATTTGGATTCATTCGTCTTTACTGCAGAGCAGAAAGTGTGTTTTCTGGTCAAGGAACGGTGGCCAAGAACCAACCCTTCCTTTTGCTGGCACCCCACATGGTGAAAAACCTCCAAAGATGGAAAGTCACAGAGTCTGTGCTGGGGAGCTTTGGCTTGGAAAGATTTAAGAGTAGTTCTGTGCCTCTAGGTGACACATCTGCTCTCTGGAAACCCTTCAGCTCTTAGCTTTGCTTCCTCACTTCTGTTCCATAGCCATTTCCTGGAGGTTTCCCTCACAGCCATCAAAACTTCCCATTTACCTGGTGCTGTTATAGCTTAAGCTGTCCATGTAGAATGGCACCCTGTGGCTTCTCTGGGAAAGGGGCATGGTGGTATCTCTGGGAAGGGAGTCGTGGCTATGAAAGGAAGCGACAGAATCTCAAGCACTGAACTTGAGCACGTGAGGGACTCTCATGAGAGAAAATCTTAGTAAAACATCTGTCTGCTAAGCACCAACATCACCCCTACACCACAGCCTCACTTAGATCCAGAGAATTAGTTAAGAATTGGGTCAGGACCCTCCAGATCCTGAATAAATGAAGGAGTGAGGTGTTCTTTGTGTAACCTAGTCTGGGGGTCCCACCCTTTGACTTCTTACCGTCCAGCCATATCGTTAAATTCACAGAGCCCTCGTGCACTACCGCTGTCATATCTGCTGCTCCTAGGGCTGCCTGTCCTGTCGTAAACTCGTCCTTCGTAATCCGGGGCAGCTCTGTGAAGGATGCACAAAGGAAGCTCCATCTGACCTGGTGACCAGTTGGCCCAGAGTGTCACACTGTTATTTTTCTAAGACAGATCTAGACACTGGAGTGGCTTTAACCTGCAGGCAGAGCTTAGGCTCCTTCCATAGAGAAAATGAGCTTAGGTCTCCTGGTCATTTTGTGCTCGCAAGTGCCCTGGGGCACTGGTTCTGTTTATGTTGTATATCAGCACTTTGATCATGATTAAGTCTTCAGGCAACCATAGAACAACTCACAGACTCACACAGACTGCTATGGGTGGGGAGGGATGTCAAAAGGTCATCTAAGTCTGTTAAAGGATGCTGAGAAACACAGTGAATAAGAGAGAAAGGGGGACAGGCTAAGCTCAGCCTAAGATGCAAAAAGCCCTGCTCTGCAAGGCACACGTTTGGTCTGTGATATAAACCCAAGGGCAGACATGAAGCACCCGCTTCTTGACATGAGGACACAGTGCCCAGGGGGTGATAACAGGCACCACCTTAACGGTCTGTGCCATTTCTGATAGTCCTAGAAAAGCATAAACTACTATTTCAGTGTTACAACTTGTTCTTATGTCATTCAGGGTCATGAGAAGTAAACCACAGACTGCCCCTGGATCACCATCCCAGCAGTTAGAGAAGCAGATGTGGCCTCTCCACATCTGTCAGGAATCCAGACACCGTGTAGGCGGTCTGGATCCAACCCATCAACAACTCTCCAGTGTCACAGAGCAATTATGAGCTCAGATCTCCTGAACCACTTCTTCAGCCAGGTCCAAACCCCATCTGTTTTCATGAGCTGTGAGATCTGGCAATCCTGCTGATTCCTCTGGGAACAAAAAGCTGTTCTCGCTTCTTGATGAGGCACAACCAGAGTTTCAGGCAGATATTTCCATGCCAGCAGCGTTCCTGGTCTCTGTGCCCCATCCCACTGCGTTACCTTCTGGTGCTGAATACTTGGCTGTCTGCGTAGGCTGGGATCCTGTGGCTGGGAGCTGATACACTGCTGTTGAAAGGCTGCCGGTCCCCATAGAGTGGCAGGGGGCGCTGGGTCTCGTACGTACCAAGAACACTCTCCTTTGAGCTGAAGTTAGACCTGCTAAAGATTTAGAGCCTATTTGACCATAAAGCCTGTGATAGTCTTCACTATGACCAGCTCACACAAGGGTTCAACATTTGCTGAGGCTCGGTCAGGCCTCTGGTGGCAAGAGGGAAAAAGTGGGACACGATGATGTTAAGAGGTTCCTAATTAAGGTTGGGGGAATTGCAGACATCTGGGCTGCTTCCCCTCATCTACATGAGCTGCAATCCCAGCACGAGGAGGTGCTGCAAGATTCAGCAGTCGTGTGGGGGTGGAATCCTAACCCTAATACTCCTTTTGTCTCCCCTGACATTGGCAACTTTACATAGATCCAGATCTTCAGCCACGGTTGAATCAAGGAGTGGCAAAGGATGCGGGATTTGGGAGCCACTGATGGAAAGAAAGTCGGGGGGTGGGGGGAATGCCACTGTACCTGTCTGCCACTGGGTTGGGTTCACTGTGTCTCCAGTCTCCTGGGCTCTCATGATGACTGTCTGTGGTGGGATGGATGTGTTCTTCAGAAGCTGGAGCAATCCTGGTCAGGGAGGAAAAAGCCCATTAGCAGCTTTAGCACCCATCACTGTGGTGAGTAGATGCTGTAACACCAGAATGATGTTGGTTTGGGAATTCTCTAGTCAAACAATGAACACCTGTAATGTTTTTAACAGGGAGAACGCGAGCTGCATGAGCAATCATGCCTGGTCCCCTGGCTCGTACCTTCCCTGGCAAGGGTCAGACTCATCTGCATGTTGTGTCTCTGGAGCAGCAACAGTGATTTCTTTAAGAAGAGAGCTGGACCTGCCAAGACAGAAGAGCCATTAGAATCTGCAGGAGAGCTGCTGCACATAGAATTACCTTAGGATGTGGAGGCAACCTCTATTGAACCTCCTGCTGCAGAGGCAACCTCTGCTGAACCTCCTGCTGCAGAGGCAACCTCTGCTGAACCTCCTGCTGCAGAGGCAACCTCTGCTGAACCTCCTGCTGCAGAAGAACAATGTGCCTCTATGGGAATAGATCATCCAGAGACTTTCATGGATTCCTAGAATCCTAGTTCCTAGTTCCAACCCCCCTGCCATGAGCAGGGACACCCTCCACCACACCAGGGTGCTCAAGGCCCCATCCAATCTGGCCTTAAACACGCCCAGGGAGGGGCAGCCACAACCTCCCTGGGCAACCTGATCCAGTGTCTTAGCACCCTCATCATGGATTAGTATGTGAGATGTGGAAAAGAACCAGAGGAAGAATACAGGTCTCTTCAGAGAAGGTTGAAATGAAAATAGAGCTCCCGCTGAGCATCAGTCATCTGCCTGCAACAACCCAGGGAAATGTTGGCTTCTCCCAGTTGCTTTTGTACATTTGAGCACATCAGCCCCTCTGGGAATAGTGATAACCTGTAGGAAATCTGCAAGTGGCTTGGATTCCTGCATCAGAAACCTAATGAATTCATTCTCAAAATGGTTTTGACCCCAAGACGTTGTCGACTGAAGAGAAGGCAGCACTTGCACTTTTCTTGCTACTAGTTGAGGGCTCACCAGTATTAATTCAATCCCTGCAAGGAGGATTGAATTGAATCCCAGACTTTTATATAAAACGATGGGAAAATGTTCACTCAGCAGAAACAGGACCAGAGTCAGGCACAAAGGGGAACCTGGGAGTTGTTTTTCATCAGCATTTTGGGTAAGACACACAAGAAACTAACCCTAATCCTATAGGAAAAGGCAGGGGGTAATGACCTGATTCCTTACCCCGTCATGCTGGATTCAACTTCAGCATGTTCCTTTGACCTGGAAGGTTCTGGGTGAACATCATGGTCAGGAGGATCTTGTCTCTCCTCAGTGTGGTTGGTTGAGTCTAAAAACCTGAAATAAAAGATCTGAGCTTAAGGAAATGAAGGAAAGAATTCCCGGGACTGAGAGATGCCTTTAAGATCTCCAACACGCTCATGCCTGTGTGGCATTAGCTGTGTGCCGAGTCCTCTGCAAAGACAGCAGGAGTTTTACTATTTCAGAGGATGCCNAAAGATTCCAACACAAGATTCTCCTCTGCAAAGACAGCAGCAGTTTTACTATTTCAGAGGATGCCAGAGATCATTCCCTCTTATCCTGCCAATGTTCTTGGGCTGTCTCTTGAGCAATCAGCATTCCCAAGGCTTTCCACAAGCAAACATGGGGTTAGCAGCCCAGGCCCTTACGTTACTTCGTTCCACCGTGGTTTGCTGTATGCTGGGGCCTCAGGACTTGAGTATCTGTTCTCCTGGCTGCTGCTTCTCTCCTCGTAGCCCAGGATGGACCTGGTCAGCAAAGAAAGTCTCGTTACACCTTCAACAAGTGGCACATGAATCATTGCACCATCTCCCCAAGCAAGGCTGCTGTCAGTTTCTACTGTGTCCTGTCCTGCAAGAGAACTTTTCTCTAGGGACCATATTTAGCCTATTTCAAGGAGTTTCAGCTGCCTTTCAGCTCCCTGGCTGCCACCCCAGCACCACTGCAGCAGATCCCAGTGAATGAGAAGTAGTGACCGGACCCCCTAAAGCACACGAGCACCAAGAGGATCAAAGCTGAGGTGCCAGACTGGTGCCAAAGCAGGTTTGTTTTGCACAGCTGCTTTCACCCTTGGGACAAAAGCTCTGCAGAGAAGCCCCTTTCTGTGCCCACCCATTCAGATTCCCCTCAATCCTCAAGACTACTCTTATTCCAGCTATATTTAACCTGCTCTTACCCTTTAAAGGAATATTCTGTGTCCTCCAGGTGCACAGGGGTTCTCCCAGGAGGGGGAGAAGGGACACGAGGCTGCAAGTCAGGCCTGTCAGAAAAAAGACTCTACAGCTCAACATCTTGTCAAGGGGCCTCACAGGAGAGAGCAGCAGGACACTTTATAGGAGACCAGAAAACAGTCATTTTCTCAGAGAACTAATTCTCCTTCAGGAAAAAAAACAATAAACAACCCAACAAGTTTTCACTACCCCTAATAAAGAAGAACAGAGGCTCTTAGTGGAACTAATGCAGTTACTTGGCCTTGATTGACACGCATCTGGGCTGGCATGGGGTAGTACATCTGGGACAAAGCACAGGATGAGAACTTTGAGGAGGACATTCCTATGTTGCTAGCAGCAGCTCTAGGTCTTGGGTTTTACACCACCCTGCCAAGAACATCACGGTCCTCCTCTCCTCAGCTTGGGAGGTTTGAAGACATTAGTTTCTCACCATTGAGGCCTTGGGCAAGGCAATACACAGAGTCAAGTCCCAAAATGAGACTGAAGTATGTGAAGGGAGAAGGTTTGGGGAGATGAATGTGTTTGGTGTCAACAGCAGCAATTCTTTCCTGACCCTGCAGCTCTGATATCATCAGAAGAACAAACACACTCATGTGGAGTGCAGACACTTTAGAGATCAATGCTAAAAGCAGTGACAGACCATGCCCTGACCTTGCAGGTTCAGCCTTTGTATCATCCAGGTAGTCAGAGGTCTCGTAGCGATGGAGTAGGTTGTCTGTAGCATCTGCAGCTCTGTCCCTGCAATCAGAATTGGCCTTGGATGAGACAGGGAGTCTTGGAGGCCTCTGAAGGAAGTTTAGCAAGGTGGGAACAGAGCAGGAAGCAAAACCACCAAACAGGAGATTATCCTGCCTCAGACATAACAACTTTTCCTCCTCCCTCTTCCCCCCAGTAAATGTCCTGCCGCAGACATAAACCCAACCAGCAAGGAAAGAGGCAGAAAGATCTCAGTCCATTTTGAGCTGGTAGAGCAGGTCCCCCCCGACCTTTGCAAGTCCATATTTGCTAGGGCAGCACTAGAAGCCCCTCTCACTCTAAAATCGAGGAGGAACAGTAAATTTTATGCTGAGTTTTCTCTTACTTTGGTGGGTAAAATCCATTGCTGGCTTCTGTGTGTTCAGGAGAACTGAAAAGGAGAGACAGCAACTTTAGAAAGTACCTGTGGTTTGGGTGTTGTTCTACAATCACTCCCTCATGCATTTAATAAAAGAGAGGAGAAAGGATCCTATTATTCACAGAATAAACACGGAATGTGCAGAAATGACCCACAAAGGCCTTTTGGTTTTGTATCAAAAAAACTAAAGAAGAAAAGTGGAATAAAATATCAAACAACCTTATGGAAGAGGGCAAGCTTTCTTTTTGTTTTCCTCCCTATCCTTAAATAAAAATGTGGAGAAACTGCTTTAAGTTCTGCAGAGCGGAGGCTGAACTGCGGTTATCCCTCCACTCTGAGGTCCCCATGCAGCACAAGGTTTGAGAAAGGCATTTCACACTGACTCTACCTTCCGTTGGTGGAAGCCACACTTCCTCTGGAGGCCAGTTCATCCCAAGTGAATGGCTCAGACTTCTCCTTTGGAGGTCTGTCACTAGGAAAAGGGAAATGGAAGAGAGGTGACCTGATAGCACTGATGTTGCATCACCCTTATCACACTAGGATGAGAGAGCAGGGCCTGAAGCTTCCAGGGGAAGGTTAGGTTGCACATTAGGAAGCCCTTCCTCATGGAAAGGGTGATCAGAGCCTGGAATGGACTGCCCAGGGCAGTGGTAGAGTCCCCATGTCTGGAGGTGTTGAAGGACAGCCTGGATGTGACTCTTAGTGCCCTGGTCTGGCAGATGTGGTGATGTCAGGTCCTAGGCTGGGCTGGATGAGCTCAGAGGGCTTTTCCAGCCTCAATAACTTTGTGATTCTGTGAGGATGAACACTCTAGGAAGACTGATTTGTCCTCAGCCACAAGTTCCCCATCTTTCCATTGCAGCCACACACAGAACTTAGCCCCTTCATGTGTCCAGCATAGAGTCTTTGTGGTCTCAGTCAGTTCATTATCTCTGAGCTTTTCCTCCTTCAGCAGAGCATTTAAACTCTTTCCCATCATTCACCCACCCCTTCAGACCTACAGGCTACCAAGACTTGGGTAGGAGGAGCACAAAGAAGGGCTAACCAGGTATATTCATGGAATCACAGCATGGCTGAGGTTGGATATTGGGATAGGAGGGGGTCACCCTGGGAGTTCAGCGGTCTGACTGCTAACCCCTTTGCTCAGGAGAGTGTAAATACCCTACAGCAATTGTCCTCTCTCTGCTCACAGGCCAGAAAGTTCTTCCCGCAGGACCCAACACCTACCTTCCACTCCCCCAGACCTGTCTCCTTCCTTCTCTACTAATTGCTCTCTTGTTTTAGGTGGTTTAAGTAATGAGGCATCCTCTAATTTCACTGGGACACTGCTTCACAATTAAGAACAGCAGTGTGACCCAAATGACCTCCAGCACAATGACTGCGTTGTCATCAGGCTGCTCTGCCACGACACACAAGGACTGATTTGTGGGCCTCGGCTGAATGACCACGACAACAGCCTCTACCGTGTCTCAAGCACTGCAGACTCTACTCCTGACTGCGAGGTCAGATTGGGAATGCTTCTAGTTTTATCTTCACTGATGGAGATGGAGAGTGAACTCCAGTTAATGGTACCGTAGACACTGAGTCTAAGCCTTCTAGAGCTACTTAAGCTCAGTAGAGAGGGAGGTGAGGCCATGTATCCAACTCTGCCTGTATAGATAGAGAATGGTAGCACCAAGACAAGGGGTGATGGTTTAAATGGAAAGAGGGAGATTCAGACTAGATGTCATGAGATATTGTATGCTGAGTTGGTGAGATCCTGGCCCAGGTTGCCCAGAGAGGTGGGAACTCTATCCCTGGAACCATCCCAGGTCAGGCTGGAGTCTGAGCAACCTGCTCTGGTTGGAGATGTCCCTGATCGTGGCAGAGGGTGGGACTGGGTGAACTTTGAAGATCCCTTCAGCCCAAACCAGCCTGGGATTATCTGATACTTTAAAAATGTGAAATGTCCTGTGTACAGTTGAGAGGATGAAGACTCCAGAGTGATTGATTTGTCCTCAACTACAACTTCCCTGTCTTGCCACTGCAGCCAGACACAGAACTTGGCCCCTTCATGTGTCCAGCACAGAGTCTTTGGGCTCTCAGTCAGTTCATTCTTTGAGCTCTTCCTCCTTACAGCAGAGCATTTAAACCCTTTCCCATCATTCAGCCACCCCTTCAGTCCTTCTACAGGGTGCAGAACACCAGGGCCAACATTAGTGGGAACCACCAGACACTGAAGCTCAAGACATCCCTTGTAGGTGGAAGAAGCTCCCCAAGGAAAAGCAGAAGGGGGGCAAGTAGAGTAATAAAGAAACATAAATACAAGAAGCAAAATCTTTAGGGATTGAGCCAGGAAGGAGAAGCCTTGAGGGAGAGGAAGGAAGAGCAGAGAAAAAACAGTCACACTGCAGTTCAGCCAGAAGATGATGCTCTTGGCCCAGGGTCACAAGGGGTCCCATCAGTCTGAGAGCTCTACCAGGTATCTCCCATTTGTGAGCAGACTAAGAGGTTGTCTTCAAGGCGAGCAGCACAGACCAGCCTTTCTCCACTCCTTACCCATCCCCATGCTGTGACACGGTTTCAGAGGAGGATTTCCCACCAGGGGCTTCGCTGGTTTCACCGTTTCTGCAAGGAAAATGGTCAGAACCATTAGGTTTGGAGGGCCAGGAACTTGACTGAGCTGAAAGGCTGATTGGTTGAGGAGATAGAACAGCCTGCAGGTTTGGAATTTATATTCTAATCCTGAAGATGAGAAAAGCAGGGAAATGCTGAAGCTGCAGGAAGCCCACAGCTTCCATCTGGTTACATTTCCTCCCAGACTGCTGATGCTTTTGCCAGTGCTGCTGCTTTCTTCAACTGCCTGTGCCATTGGATTCATTGTTTTGTGCATGGGGCACTCAGGAACAATCGCATCTCTCTGGGAAGATGCCCCCAAGAAGAGCCAAACCCAGTGCAGCAGGACCCTTGGTGGAGCTTTCAAGTGACACAGGGCCAACGGACCCACCTGATTTCAACAGAAGCAGAGATTCGCTCTGAAGTTTCACTCAAGGATGTGGTTGTTTGGCTCTTGCTGCCTGTTTCAGGGCTGTGAGGGAAGGCAGAGGAAAACTGTCATTGCTGAACAAAGCAGCTCCCTGCTGCAGCTGGCCAAAACCTCCCTGAGCTGAAGGGCTCCTTTGTGTGAGCAAACACAATGGAAAACAAACGTCGCTGCTTTCAATAAATTCCTTTACAGAGTCATCTTATCAGAAGAGGGTTTGGAATTAAAACCCCTGGTATTGCCAGAAGTATCGACCTTCTGCCAGCGATACCCAAGGAACGAACCCAAGGGAACGAGGTCAGTAACCAAAGCGCCGTGGAAAAGCATCTCTATGGATTTTGTACTGAAGCCATGGATTCAATCAGACGGAGCTGAAAGCAATGCCAAAGTATTCCCCTACCCAAATCTGGTGAGGAAGAGTTCAAGGTGTTAGGGGTTGTGGGTTTTTTTAGGTTCTGAGTGCTTTCAGCAGTATGTTGGCAGTTCCTTATTGGATCTAACTGTGGATTTCAAACAGCAAAACATTTGAAAACAGCTGCCTGCAGCTAAGAGAAGTCTCCCACAGACAAGGCTGATAATTGTGTTTCATTTCACCTCCCAGAGAAGTCTTGGCCCTACAGCTGATCCAGCTGCAGGAGCCATCCAAGACATCCTGGCTGTGCTGCAACACTTACCCAGAGGGAGAAACCGTCGTCGTCTTTAGCTCATTCCAGGAAGACCCAGAGCTGGGTTTTCTTAGCCCATTAGTACTGACAAAACAAAAACCAAGAGAGAAGATTTTTTTAGGTTTCTTTTTTAGGGCCACATCCTGCTTTCTTTGCCACAGCTCCTGTGCCAGGGCTCACACACACAGCTCTGGCACTGATATGACCAGTATCTGCCTTTCTGCTGAAACGCTCAGCATTTAGAAACTGGTTTTTCCCTATTTAACACAGCAGGATCTGCTTCTCTCCACAGCATGTGAGGCTGCACTAAAAGAACAACTTCCCCCAGTGCAGAGATTAAAGCTTGGTGCTCTCACAAAACTGATTTCATCGTGTGTGTAACACGTGAGGAGGAGAACTGCCTCAAGCCTGCACCACAACAGCACAGAATCGCTACCAAAACCCATGAGGCAGCTCCTTCATCCTGAAAATAAAACATTTTGGGTTGAATGGCCCCATTTACTGGGCTCCCTGCTGGGTCCACTAAGGACCAGAGTGGCAGAGAAGCTAATAATGCTGCTGCCTGGCACCAAGCCACCCCTCAGAGTGGGAACAGCGAGCTGAATCCCAGATTAAAATGAATCTGCTTGAAAACAGAGAAGGATTCTTCCCTCCTAAGGCAAACATTTTCATTTCAGCCAAACGTTTGTGCACACTTCCCCCCCTCAGCTCTGTCTGCCAGCAGCTCCTGACTGCTGTGGACTAAGGGAAGGTGCTGCCGCTGCCCCTTTAGCCTGTCCCCAGGCCTCCAGAGCGCTGTCTGTCACTGCTCTGTGGATATTTGGCTTCACTGCAGCCTGTGGGGTTGAAAGGAGGCTAAATGCTTCCCTTGGAAGCAAAGATCAATTTAAAGATAATGAAGCTCTCATCCCTCTCTGGTCACACCTTTCTGTTGCCATCGCAGCAGAATAATTAATCTCAAGGCTAAGGAAAGCAGGGGGGCTGGTTCAGGGGACTGGAAATCATGAGAAACCAAGTGTTTCACGTCTAGGTGAGGAAGTCTGGAAATCTTTACTGTCAGGTGTCTCTCCAGAAGAGCCACCAAGCTCAGGCCTTGTGATGACAGGACGGATGGGGCTGCGGAGTGCGCTCAAGGGAGTTAAAATGTGGTTTATCACTCTTTTCCAGGGCTGTCACTCCCTCCCAGAGCTGGCACTGGGGTCCTTTACAAACCCTCAGCCCCTCACCTGCCCATTTACTTCACAAAGTCACTTGTTACTACTTTTCCATTTTGGATCTTTCCCTTTGTGTAAAAAAAGGGGGGAATCCAGACTTTTTTCTGAAAGACCTCCAGCTCTGGTTGTGCTTTGGCAGCTGCTGCCCTGCAGATAAACAAAGTTATCTCCAAAGGTGACAAATCAACCTGCCCTAAAGCCAACCCACCGCTCCAGGGGGAGGCAAATACCTGGTGGTGTCCGCTGGAAACCTGCACGAACCAGCCGCAGTTGGATTCCTCCTCTGCTGGCCTTCCTCCTCTTCTATCTCAATTCTTTCAAAAGAAAAAAAGAGAGACAAAGAGCACCTTGTTTCCCAGTCCCCACTGCTGGCAAATCCAGCAGTTCATCCGTGTTTTTCCTTGAGCTACATTTCCCCTGCTTCTCCCAGAGGCAGATTCTTTCTGCTCCTGCATTCTGCCTCTTGGGGACAAAATGAAATGAGCTTCAGCTGCTGTTGGGGTTTGACCCAGACACACAGCAGCAACTCTACTGGGTCAGGGACCTACCTCTTGGCAAACAAGGGTGGGAACTCTTGTGTTGGGCTCCTGCAAAGGAAGCAGAAAGGCAACAGTTAGACGTTTGGAGGTGAAAGCACACCTTGGGCTTCCATCGAGTCCCTCACCCATCTGTTATCCGTAAGGTGCAAGGCATGAAAGGGTCATGGAAGGCTATTTGGGCAGAGCTGGGAGTGACTGGGATGTTAAACCAGTGCAAAGTACAGGGCAGAGGAATTTAAACCAGGAAGAACAGCTCGGTATAGTATCTAATAAATATAGAGTGAAGGGAGGAAGCTTCCCCAAAGGGCCTCTTTCATTTTATACCTTTCTGGTAGCTGTTCTGCTTCCTGCACCCAAACCTGTCTCCCCCCATTCAGCACAATACTGGGGCCACCAGAGGAACCTGCAGCCAGTGCAAAGCCCCTCAACATCCTCACGAATCCTCTCCCAGCCCTTCACTCATCCTGGGCACAGCTAAGCGCTGGTGGTGCATCCCCTCCCTGCTTCCTTCCACACCAGCAACCTTCTGGTGCCTCATTGTGTCACCCTGAGTTATGTCAAGAGCAAAAGGATTTAGAGTGAAAGCAAACTGCAGAAAAAGTCACCGTCACAGCTCCCGGGCCACCACAGACCCTGGAAATCTACTCTGTTTTCCCTTTTTGTCTGAAAACTGAAGTCTTGATCACAGGCTTTAAGGAATTTGGGACTGTCTTGGGTTGCTCTTCCTGAAATATCATCCCTCTCAGCAAGGGAGACTTCCTAAGTCTCTTGGAGGATTTCCCCACTTCTGCAGAAAGCTGCAGAGACCCTCCTACTTGAAAAACAGCAGCTCTGTCTTCCCTACTCTTTGGAAAGGTACCAGTCTCCTGCAGAAGGTCTTGGGCCACCCCTGTGGCCACCTCCAAGAGCCTGTCCCCCATGTCTTGCTCCATTCTTGCACAACGAAGACTCACCCGTTGCTTTTCTTGGCTGCTGAGAGGACATAAGCACGTTCCCTGCTGGCAGTGCGTCTCAGGACACTGTTGGCAGCCTCTGTCCTGGAAGGGAGCGAGAGAAGGATGCTGTTACGGCTGCTGTGCTAACCCTGACAGACCTTCTAGGCTCTAGGGAGCAGAAATCCAGAGCTAAGAGGGGTAACAAAGCTTTATCTCTTCCTTTAGTACCAGTGGTGGGCCCTGTGCTGGGGCCCTGGACTTTCCTTTTCAAGATCTGGATAAAAAACATGAGACACGGGTTCTGTGGCTGACCAGCTCAGGGGCCACACGCGTCCACACGGACCTCAGTACCACCAGAGGTACCAAGGCAGAAGAGCAGATCTCTGAGAGGACCTTTATGGGTTCATCCCCAGCTGGATGACCAAGCTTTCTCTTTGAGAAAGTATTTCAGACACTCAACTGAAAGCAACCAGGCCAACGGTTGCATCAGAGGCAGATTCCCCCCACCATTCTACTGCTGGTTGGAGAACAAGAGACCAGTCTGGAACTTCCATGCGAGTTCCCCAAGTGGTTCCAACTCAAAGGCTGCGGGAGGTGGCTCCTCCCTTTGCTGCCAGGCTGGTTGTAAGTCTCTGTCTTTTCACAGAGACACTCTGCAGCTGATGGATTCCACAACCCATTTCCAGCTGCTGGATTAATTGGGGGATGCTGTCAGGGTGAATCACGTCAGGTTTTTCGTTGTATTTTGTTGGGAGCCCAGGTGCCTGCGGGCAGAGCCGTGCCCCGCGCAGAAAGATTTTACTGCAATTGGTCCTAATGGCTCCTCAACGAAATGACCCTCCCACTAATGAGCAGCTGAACTGAGCTGAGTCCACTTGGCACTGCACCTGCAGGGGGAAGACGAGTGCCTGGAGGACTTACCTCTTCTTGTGTTCATCCGGAGAAAAAGGCACATCCTCCTCGTCCAAGTCTGCTGATTTTTGCTTGATGTTATAGGGAGCTCTGAGATAAAAAGGGAAGGGAAGAGCCCAAGTGAGGAACCAGGTCAGAGCCGCCGCCTTTAACAGGAAGCGCTGTGTTGGAGATGTCTCAGCAGCGCTGCTCTGCCACAGGGTCCCTCCTTCCTCCCAGCCGAGGCCACTGATGCTGCAAATCAAGTCCCCAGGCTGCATCCTCTACCTTCTGCCTTAATTACTACCAAGTGACACAATTAATCTCATAGATGTTCCAGCCCAAGGAAAGTCTTACAGGCCACACAGGTCTGGGGACAGCTCCAGGAACTGCTCCAGGCCCCGGGGAGAGCCCAGCAGTGCTCAGCTGATGAAGCCATGCCTGGACATCCCTTTGGCCTCACTGCTGAGGCTCAGGTGTTGCTGAGCCCATGCACGGTCAGAAAGGGCTGCTCTGCTCCTCTCAACACACTCACAGTTTCTTGTAGTCCTCAGTGGTCATCCTATAGCCAGAGGAGGAGCGGCACGGGCTGGGTCCCTTCACCATGGGGCTGCAGAAGACACAGATCAACACCCCTTAATGTCATCTCCCGAGCCCTTCGCTACCCTTTTCTCCAGGTCAGCTCATGCTCCATGTGATGGGGAAAACTGTGATCCCAAAGATGTGCTCTCTGAATCCAGGGGATGATACTTAATGGAAGGGCAGCATTTGCCTTCCTTTCACAGCCCTGGCCACAGGTTGAGGTCTGCTTTGCTTCCATGGGGCCACTGTGAGTTGTCACCCTTCCATGCGATGGCGCTACTACCACCCAGGACAAGCCAGTTAGAAGGAAGACAACACCTTGTGGCACCATCCTTCTCCCCAGATGAATGAAAACAGGGGGGAAAATGGAGTTTGAAAAGGTTTTACTTGAGGAGCAACAACACATCTGCTTCAACTAGAACCACGCTTAGATCTTACTGGAATTAAATGTGTCTTTTACCAGACCAAACCACATTAAAATCAGGAAATCACAGCTTCAAAAGGACTCCTGGAGAGTTCTTTCCCCACTCATAACTATTTGCCAAATAAAACCCAAATTCCTGAGTAGTTCCCCAGTCAAATGCCATCCCTCACTCTGGTGGTGTTTGGTGTGTTCAGATTCTTAAAATGGTTCAGATTGGAAGGGACCTTAAAGATGATCTAGTTTCAACCCCCCTGCTGTGAGCAGGGACCCCCTCCCACCAGACCAGGGTGCTCAAGGTCCCAGCCAATCTGGCCTTGAACACTTCCAGGGAGCTGAGGGGCAGCCACAACCTCCCTGGGCAACCTGGTCCCCCTCACTGTGAAAAATTCACCCTCACTGTGAAAAATTTCCTCCTGACTTCCAGTCTAAACCTCCCCTCTTCCAGCTCGAAACTACTCCCCCTACTCCTACCACTCCAAGCCCTTGCAAACAGCCCCTCTCCAGCTCTCCTGTAGCCCCCTTCAGGGACTGCAAGGCTGCTCCGAGATCTCCCCAGAGCCTCCTCTTCTCCAGGCTGAACAGCCCCAACTCTCTCAGCCTGTCCCCGTAGGAGAGGTGCTCCAGCCCTCCAGTTTGTTCCTGAGCAGTGTTTTCCTGAAGAGGAGGAAGACCCACACGTACCCTTTCTGTGCTCCATTAGAAGATGAAGAATCAGACACAGATGAGGTCTTATCAATGGTTCTTGTGAACACTCCTCTGGGGAGAAAAAGATGTGTTAAATTCTCTGCTGGATGTGCTTTGAAACCTGTTTGCTCCTGCTCTGCTACTCCTTCCCCTGCAGCCCAAACGGGTGCTGCTCTTATACCAACCTGATGAGGTAGCCGGATTGAGGCTTGGAGGCAGGAGACCTACAGAAAGGACAGACATCAGTGAATGGAAAACACAGAATAAACCAAGGGCAGCAGCATGGGGCTGTCAAGCCAGACCTCCTGCTAAACAGCCCTTGAGCAAGTGGCACCTTGGCTGGAAGGACTCCTTACAACTGAGTAATCACCACAACAAGACTTCTATATGAAAAGGGATTATCAGCTAATCAAAATGAGCCAGGCTGTTTTCTGTCTCTGAATTAACCCCCTAGAGATGAAAAGTGTGAGATGAACAGTAGCAGAGATGCTGTTTGTTCTGTCACAGGAAACATCAGCTTCACACTAACTTCTCGGAGGGAGAGGGAGTGCAGCCCCTTTCTCCGTGGGGGGACAGTTTGTAAAGACCTTACAGTGAACAACAGGGCATTTTTCAACACAATTGCAGGGCTACGAGGAGGAGAAGGATGGAGAGGTGTTCGTGAAGGAAACTGCTCACCAACCCCAGGAGATAACACAGAAGGGAAATACTAAGATGGGTCCCCAGAATTACCTGTTGCTCTGGGGAGAAGCAGGTGTTGAGGCTGGGGATCCTCCGCCGGACCGTCCAGCCCTGAGTGAAAGAAAACATAGTTGGTGTCATTAACTTCCACTCTGGAGCTGCTTTGATGAGCACAGAGTGATGTTTTTAGAGAGAGCAGGCTGATTTGGGCTTCATTTTGTTTTAATGAAAGAGGAGCTCGAGCAGGTTGGGGTGTTGCCTGGTACAGGGGTGATCATCTGTCACTCCAGAGATGACAAACATAGTGTGGCTTCAAAAATCTTTTGAGTTCTCCTAAGAATTCAGATCAGTCCTTGCTGCTGGGTCCCCAGCTACCCAGAAAGGCCATTTCTCAGAGCTTCTCTGAGAAAAATAAGCAGGAGAATCTTTTCTCTGTGGCAGGCAGTGCCTTAGAGGACTCCAACCATAGCAGCATCACATGTGGTGCTTCTGGAGAACAGGGTGCTTAGTGGAGGTTAATGAGGTAAAGAGAAGGAAGGAGAGTTTCTCCTCCACACTTACAATGGACTGCTCTTCTTCTCATCGTCAGAGTCAGAGTTATGATGCTGGATCCAGCTCTTATCTCCTTTCAGGGTGGTGCGAACCTTCATCTGCTTAATGATCCTCCTGCGGTCTTCATCCGTGGGAGGAATGACACCTCCTGGGAAAGGAGAGGAGAAGAGGAGCTGCTGAGACAGGACAAGAATCCACCGGGCCAGCAGCTGAGCTGGGCAAAACCTCAGAGAATGGGGAGCAGCAGCACCTCCTCTCTGCCTGAGACTCAAATACTGAGCAAGTCTTTTGCCACTGCTGATGAAAGAGCCACACAGAGATCCAGCTTCTTCTCTCCTTTCGGAGGATCTTTGGCATTCAAGGGTCACTTTCTCTCAGGACTACAGACATTCAGAGCACGGTCTAAGCACTGAGTTTCCTCTGGTGTTTCCCGTCACATCAGCTCTGGCACAAGGCTTTTGGTTTGTGGAAGAGGAGGATGAAGCAGTGCTAAAAGCTGGGGGTTAGAGGAAAGCCATGACGTGCAACCCCCCCACTATCAGCTGCCTCTGGTGGCCTCTCACACTTGAAGGAGTCCTTTGGTTCCTCATTCCAAACCCAGCAGTAGCAGTTAAAATGGAACAGGAAACCACAGAAGGTCACGGTTGAGGAGCTGCCAAATCTTCCCTGGGTGTCAGAAGCCCAGGTTAATGGGCTGCAGTGAATTGATCAATCTCTGACCCGTGGCCATGAGGTTCAAGTAGCTGCTCTACAGCAGGGGTTTTCACTTTTTCTTTAACCAACCATCCTATTGAATGGTTTCAGAGCTGTAACAGAGCTGCTACAGCAGATACAGGTGAGCAGAGGTGGCAACAGGGAAGCATGACAACTTGGGATGGGGAATGGAGTTACCTTTGCTGATCCCTAGGGACATCATGGTTCTCAGGAGCACCTTCTCCCTTCAGTTACTGGCTGAATGCAACAAGCCCCTGGAAGAAATAAAACAGGGGAAAAAAAGCAGTTTAGTTATTCCAAGAAACTCCTAAATGTGGGATGAGCCCTCCGTGCAGAGGAAAACTTCCAGCTTTGACAACCCGCTGTTATCTCCTTGCCCAAACTATCTGCTGAACCTGGATTCTCCAGCGACGGTGCTGCTTGCTAATAAAACACCCAGCCCTGCTGGGGAGCCACTGAATCTAAAATTAGGTTGTTATTATCTCCTGGTGGGCTTGTCCCTGCAACCCTGCTGCGAAGCCACACGCCCACGAGTGCTGAGCTCATGGCATTGCTTCTTGGCAAAGTCTGCTCCTTCAGCTTGTCTCAGCCAGAGATCTACCTCCTGCACACCCGCTCCTCAGCCCAGTTTGCGCTGGGATTGCAAACAAGCTCTCTGCTAATACCTCAAGGCTCCCTCTTCCTTTTGCAGACACTCCCAAACAGTAATTCAGCTTTCACCACCTGCCCAGCTCTTCTCTCATCCTTCCCACACAAATGCCATTGACTCTGCTATCAAAAGAGAAGTAGCATTGTCCTAGGTATCCGCAAAGAGCATCAAAAAACCTGGTTATCTTCATCCTAAAGGTGGGTCATGTGGCTGGGGTCTGCAGGGGCACAGGGGCAGACCCACAACACTGGGTAAAAAAGCAACCACAGCAGCTTGGACCTGCACGTTGAGAAGCCCTACTGTAACTCAGAGGAGCAGGTCTTCTACAGGAATAACCAGAGCTTTAGGAGCTTGTAGGAAAGATTCTGGAGAAGGGCTGGGATGAGGGGCTGGAGCTCACAGAGATGCAGGACTGACCTTGGCTCCCAGTCACACCCGGCAGCTCCACCTGCAAGAAGTGATGCCTCTATTGCTCAAGCAGAAACCTCACTTCTTACTCACACGGTTCCCCTAACAATTACACCCAAGAGGAAGGGAAGCTGTGAAAGGCGGCACTCGGCAGGTGTCACAAACTACATGTTGGCCAGGTGCTTGGGGTAAACTCGCTGTGGCCCAAAAATGGTGCTTCAGGACAGGAAACAAGGCAAAGGATTCTACTCTGGTTTGGACACCCAAAATCCCCATGGCTCCAGCACCCTGCTGCAGAATGACCTCTCATGGAGACTAAAAACTGCCCCAGAGTAGATGCATCCTTTCCCTTTTGCTTTGCAGTTAGACAGTGGGTTCTCCCACACCTCTGGAATAAAAGAATCACACAATCACAGAGTGTTAGGGA